>JAAGAY010011790.1:0-12496 GCA_011801015.1 Ardeotis arabs
TTTAAAAAATTTTGTTGTTTTTTTTTTTTTTTTTTTTTTTTTTTAGCCCGTAATGAATAATGATAAGCACTGCTTTGAGTGTTATGGATATGACATTATCATTGATGACAAGCTTAAACCATGGCTAATTGAGGTAAAGTTACATAAAATACAGGAAAAAACCCTTCCTTCTTATTTCGCAGAATAAAATTAAGTAGATTTCAATGTAGTCTTTACTCTTTTGAAACAATGTATTTTGTTCCTCAGGTAAGTGGATTAAGAAAAATGTTGGAAAGTAAAATAGACCATGTGATGACCAAGCTAGCATGTACTTTTGTTTCCTATTTGTTTGGTGTTTATATTTGTTTGTGGCTTTCTGTTTTGTCTTTTAAATCCAGTGCATCCATACAATTGGACTTCAGGGGCAATCTGAATGTTAGCAGCCCTGTTAGATACTGTATCAATAGCTGGAAAACTGGCATTGGCTCAATGGAGCATAACTGAAGTTTTAAATACTGCTATGGCCTTAATGTTGCAGGTGGAGAGGAAAGAAAAGGGACACACAAAGGATAATTGAGATATTTGGAAGGCTTTTTTTTCCCACGTAAATTTCTCTTTAGTGTATTAACTTTGGATCTGTATGTTCAAAATAAATTTTATCCAGCCCTCTTTCTTCTCGATCTAATTGAAAGTGAAAGACCAAAGGTAAATGGACTTTATTTAAAAAAATATATATCAGTTTATTGTTCTGATACCACTCCTCCATACTAAATCTGGAACACAAAGAAATATGTTAAATGAAGCCCAGTTTGAATTAAAACAAGATGCAATGTACTGCTTTGAATAGAGAGCACGCATATGTTTCTCCCGCTCGCAATTTAACAAGGGAGAACTCGGATTAAGAACATAAATAAAAACTATTTACCTAGAAGAAACCCACAAATTCCCGTATATAACGACTGTTGGAGTGAACCTGCCACATGTAAGCACTGAAATGTATGGGCTTTGTATCCGTGTCAGCTTAGAAAATTAGACAAAAATCTATGTCTTGTCTGATTAACCCTGGTGAATCTAGTCTAAACAAAAATCTTCCGGCTGACACTGCAGACACTTAGTGGTGTGGTGCTTCTGTTTTTAAATAAAAAGAAAAATACCCAGTGGGGGATTCCTTCCACTGTCTGAGGAACTGAAAGATGTGTTTTGAGACGCTGAGTCTTACTTTTCCAAATAGTACATATAGTCATCACACTTGCTGTTTCGAGAACTATATAGCACTCAAAAAGTTGATGCTGACTTTTTTTTTTGTAGGTTAATGCTTCCCCTTCTCTTACTTCCAGTACTGCTAATGATCGCATCTTGAAGTATAATCTTATTAATGACACACTTAACATCGCTGTGCCTAATGGGGAAATTCCAGACTGTAAATGGAATAAGTCTCCACCAAAAGAGGTTCTTGGCAATTATGAAGTCTTGTAAGTTTTATCCACGTTCTATATTAATGCAAATGTTTTTCAATCACTTTTTAAATGTGTAATGTAGACCACAGAGATAAGGTGAACTTCATTCTGATGTGAAAAATGGGCCCAAAGTACCACTTTGTTTTTTTGGAGCTGCAGTAGCAACGTTGGAGGAGTGCATTAAAGCTGAGTTGCCTTACCTCATCTCCAGAGGGAATGTCACCTGTCTGATAAGCCCCTGCCTGCGCCTTCTGAGCTTCCAGCAGATAGATTTGAGGGACAGAGGCAAAGAGTCTGTCTTCTGTGTGCACAGAACTTTAATAGTATTGGGTGTAATATATAGATGGTAGTTCGATAGATATAATAGCTATTTGATACAAATTTTCTCTCAGTTCATAGAAATTGTGCTACTTGACTCCTGTAATTCAGGGATGTAATAGTAATGAGTTGTCAGATGTTTTTTAAATTTTACAATCTGCATTGCAAAGAGAGAAATTAAGGAGACAGATCTTTTTATTGGAGTGTCTGAAGGATTTATCTGGGATTGATTTGCTTTATGCAGAGGAACTGATTTAAATACCATATTGATCATAATAGTTTCTCATATTTTTTGAGGAAGTGTTCAGGTAGGTTCTCTGGCACTAGTGGTACAATTGTTCAGTGTGTCAGGAATGTTTTTATGTACATAGTTGATTCACTAGTTCACGTTGATCTTTACTACTCCTCCTATGTGCTAGTAAAGACAGTTAAATATGTATGTGTTGGATGAATTATGATCTAAGTTTTAATGAGTGTTATGTACATGGTAGCTGCGAATACTTATACAATAGTGTAACTAAGTAGATAGTATCAGTGTTTTACAAAATATTGTAGTATTATCTTTTGATAATTATAATTATGCATCTGTAGCAAATTTCTGCTTGGAATTTGTGTAGCAGCTGAGCGGTAAGTGTATACTGAGGTTATCTGAGGCCATAATGGGCTTAGATATTTAAAGAGCTACTTGTCACTGTGGTTAAGTGTTACAAAATACAAGTCATCAAATGCATTTAATTTAAGCACACTGTTGTTTGTTCACCTCATTCTTTCCCTACTCGCTCTCTGATGCAACAGTGGAGTTTTTAACACTGCAGCAAACAATCCTCTGTTTGAAGCAATAGCTTAAGACTTTATTAAACTGCCAGCAGTCTGACGTTCCTGCTTAACCACAGACCCACATAGTGGGGAGAAATAGAGAAGTACAGGGGAAATTTCACAAGCATAAAAGTTCGCAAACTCAGAAGTTTAACCAAAGCTGCTAGATAATTTGTTTTGTTCAAAAAGTATCTGAAGATATTTCAGTTGATATGTATTGTAACATCATGTGGTAGTATATTTCCTTGAGTAATAGATGCATATAGAATGGTTTGGGTTGGAAAGGACCTTTAAAGGTCATCTGGTCCAAGCCCCCACATCTCCAACCAGATCAAGTTGCTCAAAGCCCTGTCCAGCCTGGCCTTGAATGTTTCCAGGGATGGGGTATCCACCACCTCTCTGGGCAACCGCTTCCGGTGTTCCACCAGCCTCACTGTAAAAAATTTCTTCCTTATGTCCAGTCTGAATCTACCTCTCTCTATTTTAAAACCATTGCCCTCCATTCTATCACAATATATCAAACCATGCATGTGTAAACCTGTGTTTAGAACAGCTTGTATTACATTTCAGTACTAGATATTAAGCAAAGTAGAATATAGAGCATCTACTCTTGTTTATGTAGTGAATAGCAGGACAAGGCATTGAACAAGTTATCTTATTTTCAGATACGATGAAGAGATGGCGCAAAGTGATGGGGCTGATCGAAGTCGTTCTGGGCAATCCACTGGAGTAAAAGGAAATCGTGCAAGAGATTCAGGAAAGCCTGTACTAACCACCTGGAAGTGATAACAGAAAAAACAGCTGCACTCTTGGTAGGAAGACATCATGAACAAAAATGCAGGGTTTTTTTTAACAGATTCCTCTATTTTGCTACATTGCATGTGGGAAGTACTAATAGAGGACAATACAGCCTTTGAAAATAAGTGAAACAAACAGTCTAAAAGCAAGTACTGTGCTTGACGATGATTACAATAATATATATAGTCTGTATGTATATATATTTTATTTATATATACTTTGTATAAACTAATATTCTCTCAGTAATGATTCAGAACTTTCCTTATAAAGATGACAACTCAACATAGGCATTGTGAAAGAAAGCCCTTGCTGTTCTGGATATAATTTTTCCTATAGTAGCCTGTCCCTAGCTCCCTGTGGCAAACAAGGTGTGTATTCTGTAAAAGAGTGGTAGTGGTGAGTGTTAATATTGTCACAATGATGGTTCAGATTCTTGCTAGTAAAAGAAGAGTAGCTAGAAAAAATAGCAATACATGGAGTTGAGGCTATTGTCAGTTAATGCAGCTAATGATTTATTACCAGTATTAAGAAGCTGAAAAGCAACTCTTTGTATGCTAAGGTGTTTGGTTTTTTTTTAAATTTCCTTTAAGTGTTTTGAGCTGCCAACTCTTTAAAGGTAGAAAGTTTCATGGACTGAGGGAGTGTTTCAAATTGTATATTGATGCATTGTTTCACTAGCTATTCATTTTTATTTCAAGATAATGCATATCTGTGGAAAAACAAACAGAACAACTATGTACTGTAATAAATCTCATTGCTTGAAGCTGATGATAAATTCTTATTTGCACCAGAATCTCTTTGTGTATTTATGCATGTATATAAGTACATCTGTATATTTTTGTATATTTTGTGTATGCTGTAGCAGAAATATTGTTGCATGTGGTAAGCTATTTCTGGTAGCTCTGATAGCAAAAGTTGTGATGATTAGCTACCAAAATGTATAGAGCAAAAGCTAAAAATAGGTATTTCAGTCTTCTAACAGCATAGCATATAAATAAACTAGCTGGATCTGTGATTGGCTGTTGCTTGCACTTGTATTTCCACCAGTTATCCAGTTATCGGGCGGTTATTTACAAATGTCAATGTGTAGTTATGGTTCTTCTTTCCCCTCCTCATTTTTTTTTTTTTTTGGAATGGTGGAGTATTGTGGAGAGAAAGATGAAGGAGGCTGAGAGTTGTAAATGTCCATGTAACCATAGTACACTCTAATCTGGATGCCACTAACCCAGTAATAATCAATCTGGCTGCCACAGCAGGCTCCGTGCTTTGCTCTCCTATGTGGCAGGCCATTGAAGTGCATGCAAAGTAGACTTAACCTTTCCTGAAAGTTTTGAGTTTCTTGAATGTGTAGAACAGACCACCTTCCTGCTTTTGAACGTCCACCTAGAAGAGGGCAGCTCCTCACAAACTGCTGGTTTTGGGACAGTTGGTGCTGATGACTCTCAGTCTGAACACAATCTGGCAAGAGCAGTTTGGGCTGGGGAGGGAGGGTAGATGTGGGCTTGGCTAACCAGTATCCTTACACATGATCTGGGATTCATGCTTGCAATAAAGAATGAAATACGTAGACTGCATGCGTCACTCCAAGTGTAATCCTCATCTTGATTAATCTGGTATATTCCATAAAAATAAAGACTGAAATCTGACTGATTCTGTGGTCATCAGACTTGAATCTTCTCACTGGCCTCTACCAAAGCATATTCAAGTTGGCTCTTGAAATGAGGCTGAGAAAAGATGATTTCTGCAGTATGGTGAAGCTCGTCTAAATTCCAGGTCTCATAGTTTTTTGGGGTTGGTGTTTTGTGTTTGGTTTGGGTTGGGTTTTTTTGTAGTTCCTCAGTGTGTGTCTTGCTTGTGTATTTGAACCTTGACAGGTAAGCTACTCTTAAGTAGATGTGTGGTCAGATATTAAGTGTTGTTTTAATGAGGGGATATTTAGTGGGCAGATGTTTCTGGCTTTACCCCCAGCTGCCTGTTGGCGGTCAAGTAGGAAGTGTAGTGACAGCCTTAGGAACTATGAGACTGTAGTGAATAGTATTTTGTTGTATGGTTATATTTCTTACAGACAAGCAGATAAAAGGAAAATGGAGCTTTCTCTCACTTTCATTTCCACTGCTTGTAATTAATTTCTTTACTAGCTTGGACAAAGGATGTTGTAGTCTTGTTCTGTCATAACAGTAGCACTAGCAAGAATGGCTACAATGGAATTGTAAGTCCTTTGCTTTATCTTCTTTCCTGTTTGTGCAGCCTACCCTAGTGGGACTTTATAGGGAAGAGGTATATTGAGAAATGCACATTCTGGTAAAAAAAGTCAACTTCACATTGTTATTTTTTGAGTATGTAGCAGCCATAACATAGTAACTAAGCTATAGTAACTTTCAGTCTCCCTTTTGGGAAGGCTTAATGTGAAAGCAAAACCACGTCTGAGTTACTAGGATTTATTGCTGTAGAAGGCTTTGGAGGCTTAATTGAGGCAATACTTTTTAGATGTAATTTCACAATAAACCAAAACTGATGGTAGCATCTAGATAATCTTGTTCTTCCAAACATGCTTGTAGGTGGCACTCTGTGTTGGCAATGATATCTTTATGCTAGGCAGCCAATTGCATCAGGGCCTGCTGAACACAGATATTGACAAGACAGAATAGGAATGGCACTACCTGTAATATTACTAATATTGAATATTCTTATTTATTTGTTTGGTGGTTTTCTAATGGTTTGGAAAGGGTCAACTCATTTGAGCTTGTACTCTTATTACTCAGTATAATAATGCATCTCTTCCAATCCTAACTTCTGAAAAATTGTCATCATGTTAAACCAGTGGAAGTCTTAGTATTGCTTTCAAAGAATACGTATTTCTGTCCCAGTGTGTAGCAGATATATTTTATTCACAGATAATATTGGCAGAGCAGTATTTTATAAGGAAAATATTTTTGTAGCAGAGCTATCATTTTGGACAAGCAAGTCCTTCTCTCTGGCCACTGTAGTGCTGGGAAAGCATATTCCAAACACTTCACTTGAGGATGAAGTAACTCTAAAATATCAAGTAAATGATCATTACTACCTCTAAACATTAACATATTACTAATTGGGAAAAAAAGAAAAAAAAGCTCTGATAGGAATCTTTGGCTATGTAGTACTTAATCTAAATTCTAGTTCTGAGATTTCAAATGTTGATGTCGGATTTTACAGTTATATCTCCAGCCAATGTATTGCTAGTAATTTATCCTGCTGACCCAAACATGACTTCAGTAATGCAATGTTCTTTAAAGAGCAAGAAGTCAGAGAGACTGCAGATACAATGACCCTCTCTTCCTGATCCCATTCCACTTTCTTTTAAAAACAATAGACTAGTGATTAGATACATCAGTCTGCTTTCTCCTCATTTCCTTTTCCAACAGGCTTTTTGCAGAGGTTGAAGTTTGAAGGCTTAGCAATATTTTGACTTCTAATACATGGAAAACCTACATATGCAAAGGGCGTTTTAAGGAACAAAACTGAAATAACATGCAATTCTAGATTACTAAGATTGGCTTTCTGATTATCAGTAACAAACTAACCTCTCAAAATCTATAAGCAAGCAGGAAGTCTTCCTTTTATATGAAGAACTTGAGGCCTCATGAACATAAGTGAAGCATTCTTCAGAAACTCAAAATTAGGAACATCTATTGCTGTGTAATATCTATTTTTTCTGAGTAAGACCTGTTGAAAAATATAATGCTTCTTTGAAGGAATTTGAATAAGGAAAGGGTCATGTTCTGTGTTAGTTGGAATGAGAGTTCGCTCTGTGCATGAAGCAGCTTGTCTGCAGACTCAGAAACAGGAGGATGACAAGGAAACAAAAGCCGTCGTAGCTAATAGTTCTAGGAGAAGGGGAGGAGGGTTGTATGTGGATATCACCCTGTGAGGTGCTTGTTTGTACATGGCCTTGAAAGGTAAAGGTGAAAATCTGTTAAGGAGGAGGAGAAACTAGGAATGAAAACTTTAATTGCCTACTCAGGGGTAAAATATTAAACCTTTCACTCCTGTGTCCTTAACTAAATCTGTTGCTGTAGTAGGACAGAAGTAATGGTACAAAGTGGTGTACAAACTGATAACAGCCCGAGGCATGCTCTGCTATCAGCTGGAACCGAGGTGATTAGAGAGAAGTGTACAGCACTTGGGGCATGCACCTACTATAGGAGTGAAGGGGAATTGACTCAAGGTGTGATGAGAACGTGTATAATACAAGAAGTTAAACCTTGTGTGGATGCTCTCATTCAAAGGTAAGGTAGCTCATTTTGCCAGAGCCTAATTCTCCAAAAGATTAAAGACTGTTTTACCTCTGACTGAGAGGGCTTAAGTGGGCTTAAATCTGAGTGACTGCAAGCAGACGAGCTCTTAGTTCCGAGTAACTAACTGTGGCCCTAGGCCAATCATCCTCCAAATGTATCTAACGGTAGGATAAAGAAACTGTTTTGGCTTTCAGTGGAGCAAAATAAATCAGAAATAACAGTTCTTAAAAGTTCTGACTTTGGCTAGTGTAATAACTGGCCAGGCAGAGCTAAAGTAAATGTGTGTCTCAGTACTAAAATACTGTTCTTCATATGCTCAAGCGATCACTGGCATAACGACAGTATTGTATGAAGAATTAAATAGACAAGCTCTAAACAGCTACGGGAATTGTTATAATGACATCAGTGTAGAAGGAGCTTATTGCTGGAGTTGAATAGTGGGGCTTGCTTCCTGAGTACTAACCTTTCCCCCTATTAATTCTTTGACATGGAAGGAATTAATAAGATTCCCACAGAATAGCTTCTTTATATGGCTTTAGGAACTTAATTAGAATAAAAGAAACAGTATTATCCCTAAAGCGACTTTGTTGCTGTTGGCTTTACAATAGAACTTCTGCCTAGAATGTCCCCATCTCCTGATTCACTTCCTGCTATAAACGTGGCAAAACAATAGAGATTTCACAGAAGATATATAGTCCTGCGTTTCTGCAGCAGAACATGTCAGGCAGAGCTCATTTATCTGTAGTAAAGGAAGGGCTTTACTCAGTCATTATAAACTAGTGCTGTTTCTGAAGTAGTTACTGTTCCGTTTACACAGGTGGAAAAAACAGAAAGCAAGTTACATTTTGTGCCTGCTTTACTAAAACAGCTCACTCAGGCCTTCAGTTCAGTGGAAGGACTCCATGCCATCTGGTGCATAGGTATCAAAATATAACACCGGCATCCACAGTTGGTTATGCAGGGTTCCTTAACAAAAACAATAACTTTATGCCTATATTTTCTGCAGAAGAACAAATTAAATGCATGTACCTGGGAAAAGCTAACTTCAGCCACAATTTTGTTAAAAATTTGGTTATTAAGAGGAAACAGGATCATAAATGAGTATCTTGGAAAAAACTGATTGTTTTTACTGAATAGTAGGAAGTTGGTTTTGGTAGACTGTATTTGTTTTTCCACTTTTTAAAGTTGCCATCAAAGCTTAGGCAAGCTTAAAGCAACTCTCCATACTTGAAGCAGTCTATAGCCAGAACTTTTCCAATTGTTATGATGACAGAGAGATATCTTTACCATTGACAGGGAGTCTTCTATGCTTTAATTATTCTCAAATTTTGTACCTGGTAAAAGCATATCATTCACATCTGAGATAACCATATAGAATTGTTGTGAAATATAAAAGTTTAGACAGTATGAAACACTAATTAAAAACATTAATGACGTGAAAAACAAGGAGATAATAAAGAATATTTCAGACAAGAACATGTCATATATGTGAAAAATTCTTTCTTAGTGAAAGTTGGGCAGTGACACAGTGAAATTGATTGATTTGAGTGGAATTAAATTTAATATTCTGAAAGTCTGTGTCATTGGTTGGCATATATGATCACTAATGGCATTACATTTGCAATGAAAATATGGTTCAGAATTTTAATTTAGATTTGAAGCGTAAAGAAATAAATATATATAACACCTGGGCTTTCTTAGCTAGAGATAAATGTTTTGAAGAGAATGCTGAAACGTTATTGCAAGAGTTAAGAAACACCAATAAAATTTGCACTGAGTGAAGCCAAGAGACAAAATTTCTTTACAGAGAAAGTATTAGTGCTTAAAAGGACACATGGAATTTCTGAGGACAGCAGAAGACACAAGAAACATATTTAAAAATAGATTGTGTTAAAATTAAAAATAACCGTGGGATACTTATCTAAAATGAGAGAGGAATTTTTTTTTTTTTTTTTTCCCCAAAACTTCCTGTCCTGTTCCTAACAGTCTAAATCAAATGCTCACCCGTGGGCTGCGTAGACTATTAGCCTTTCTTCTAAGAAACAAAATTGAGATAATCTTTCCCAGGATGTCACATTCTGAATATAACTGTAAATGTTCAGAGAACCACTCAATATTTAGGAGGAAAAAATCAAAATACTAAAATAAAAATTATTAATATGCTAAAGTATGATTCACTATATCAGTAAATTATTTATGGGTTCATAATAGTGTCATCACGCTGGGAGGTTACATGACTGATGATAGATATAATTAGACCACTAATCTCTTTTAATTCATCACAAGAAAAACTTAGTATTTGAATATGCATAAAGATAATTTACATTTTTAAATTGAAAAAAAACACACCTTTATTAACCACTGAGGTGTATTTCCCCAAGCAGTTTTTCAAGTGCATATATGTATTTATTCAGTGCATGTGGCCTCAAGCCTGTATATGTTTATACATACATTAAACTGCATTACTGTAAGTCAAATTACTGCACCAGCATGTCTATTAACCCCAGTGCAGACAAATTCTGCTTTCGCGTATAGAGGTAATCCACAGGAAGATCAATAGTGTTGATCCAAAGAGCAGACTAAGATGACTCTAATAATGTTTCTTCTGAATTGTTTCAAATGTTACACTTGAAAAAAGGGCAAAAACTTTACAATTAAAAATGTATTTTTAAAATTCTGATAGCTGTTAATTGTCTTATTGGGTCCCTAAGGAGTCTAAGCATTTTTCATCTAAATTTAACAAGCATAGGAAACATCTTGCAACCAGAAGAGAATATTCGGCAGCTTGAAAATACTATTCCCTAAAGTGGTGCCTCGAGAAACCTCCAAATACTAAAGTAAAATGTTCATATAAATTGTCTTTTGGTTAACTTTATTTTTTCCTATTTATAGTCCTGCCTTTGTCTTTTTATCTTTAAAATTATACTTTCATAGCATTTATAAAGATGTTAATAGATTTATAAAGATATTTAAGTTAAAAGTTGGAAAACACAATTGTTATTTCTCAAGTTGTGTTAAAATTTGAACCCAGTTATTAGTACAAAAATGTTGTGTAATTTTATAAATATATTTTATTTATTATAAAATATAAAACTTGAACTGGTTCTGCCAAGGGAATGGAGGGTGATTAGAAATCAGGATCACCCTCCATTCCCTTGGCAGAACCAGTTCAAGTTCCATATGAAGAGGCCTCCCAAAACAATGCCACTGCTTTTGTGCTAGTCATAGCACAAGGGCTAAATTTACTGTAGCTGTACACATATATATTTTAAAATATATAGTGTAGTAAATATATATAATACAGTAATAAAACATATACAATGTATGTATACACGTTATAATGTAATATATATAATAAATAAAATATATTTATAAAATGTAGAAGCAGTACAGAGGCCTAGCAAAGTCCATGTATGGGAATAGCTGCTTTGAAGAGTAAGGCACTATTCCTCTTGGTTAAGAGACTTATCTGCTGGCTTTTGCAACCAGACTCAGGGCCTCAACATATTCACCTCTTGCTCCGTTTATAGTCTTTGCCTCCATACTGGCCCAAATATAAGAATGTGAGCCCTAGTTTTCACAGGCAGTAACATATACGTGATTGACACTGTTTTTGTACACAGTGAAGTGATTTTGGGGGCACAACGTGGTATTCACTCAACTGTATGTGGAATAGTTGGGGTTTTTTTTTTGTGTCAATCCACCACCAGCTGCAGGTTGAACTTCTGTCCTCTGCCAAAATGGCATTCCCTTTCATCACAGCATGAACTTGGTTCTACCAGGGAGTGCTATGATTTACACTGAATTCCTGTTCTGTTTCTTCAATCTTTGAACAAGTTTGAGCATTATTTGACCATACAAAGAGATGAATGACTGTTTTGATGTTGAGGTTGAAGAAAGCCTTAAGTGTTCTGGCAGGGAGGATTTCCAGCTTTGACAATGCTCTAGGCAAAACGGAAGCTTGATTCGTGCCCATACAGAAGAGCTGTATTTATGATTATATATATCACTTGTAATCTCCTGTAAAGAAAGCTGGTCTAATGCAAAGCTTGATCTCATATCTAATGAGACAGACTGTGTGGAAAACTAAAGTGCATCTGTGGTCAGAAGTGAGAAAAGAAACAATAAATTTCAAGATTCCTCTTCTCAAACATGAACTTTTAACTTTCAACACAGAAGAGATTAGGAAACAAAGGAGATTAGGGAAGGGAGAAATGCTAAATCTTAGCTTACCAACCTGACCAAATTTTGCAGTAATGTTAATTTACAATTAATTCAAATGAATTTTTTTTTTAAGCTATTTCTTCAAAAGGTAAAATTTACTCCAGTGCTGTGGTCTCACAGTCCTACTGAGATAATCTAAATTCCCGGTGAACTTAAAACTCCTTAGGTTAATGAGTCACGCACTTAGTGAAAGAGTACAGGAAGACTTGGCGTCTATGCTGATTATATGCAGACTTGCATAAGAAACACGGCCAAGAGGAAAGCACTCTTAGGACTGTTTTGCAGCCCTACGCAATGATCCGAAGCTCTTGCTGTCCTCAAACCAAGCTGTCCTCTGGGACAATGCTGGAGGCCGATCAGCGATGAGAAAGGCAGATGGGAAATGTTGAAATTGGTGGAGGAGAAGGCAAAGGTTGAAGGGACGAAATAAGGTTACCGCGATGGCTGCTGCTTGGAACTTGAAATAATCCTCCGGCTAAAGCAAACAAGTCTATAAGATAGGCGAGAGCTGGAATAACAGTTCTGCCCGTCATACCGTTCGAGCATTGCGTCCCTCCGCGCACAGAGGTTTAACCAGATCAGCGACGTTATTTTAAAGGTGTCTCCGTCCTTGAGCCACCTCCGTCTCCC
>JAAGAY010011791.1:4093-30863 GCA_011801015.1 Ardeotis arabs
GGGTGCGGTGCCGGTAGCAGCGGCGGCGGCGGCGATCGCGCGGTTCTGCGAGCGCCCGCCGCTCCCCCCCGGCACAAATCGGCACCCTTCCGACAGCTGATCGTGACGTCACAAAGCGGCCCGCCCGCCCCGCGGAGAAGCGGCCAATAGGAGGCGGAGCCGTGAGGAGGTGGGGGGGCAGCGCCCACGTGAGCGCGGGGTCCCGAGTGGGGCCGGCGAGGCCGAGGGGTCCCCGCGGCGCACTGCGAAGAGGCGGGGTGGCGCGGGGGCCGCGCCACTCGCGATCGCGAGTTAAACGCCATCTCAGCCCCCGCGGGAGGGTGCGGGAGCCCCGCCGCGCCGGGACGGAGCGCAACCCCCCGAAGCCCGAAACATTCCTAAGCAGAAACTCCCCTGCTCCGCGGTGCGCGGCCCCGCGTGGGGCAGGAGACCCCCAGAAACGGCGCGTAACTCGGCCTTGGTCCCCGCCCGGCCCCGGCCTGACCCGGGCCTCCCGCCGGCAGCGGGTACGGATAACGCGGGGCAGCGCGCCGGGCCAGGGCTACACCCGCCCCGGGTCCGCTGTCCCACCCGGTGTCACGGGCTGACCCTCTCCCCAGTGCCACGGGAAACGCTCCGCCCTCTGCCCCGCACCCTGCCCGGCTCTTTTTCCCGCAAAAAGAAGGGAGGCAGCCCCCCGGCTTGGGTGTCGCCAGCGCAGGGAGCCGCGCTCGCCCAGCCCTCGCGTGCCCCCGGGCCTGCGGTGACCGCGCGGGGCTCCGCGTTGTCCCGCAGCGCTGGCAAGGAGAGCCTGCGGTGCGGCAGCGGCCTCGGCACCCAGGGGTCTGTTGGCATCGGCCAAGGGAAACAAAACCAGAGTGACTTCCCTGTGGCACCCTGGGGTGGGACACGGGGACGCCCACCCCAGCAGAGGGGATGACCTGGCGTTGGGTCCCCACGGCCCTGGCCGTCGGGTCGCTGGGTGAGCCACGCCGCGGTGAGTTGACCTGCGAGTCCCGAGCTGATCAGGCGGCTGCCCGCCTGCACGTCACCTGCCTGCCGTCACCTGCCTGCGCATCACGTTGCCTGCCTGCGCATCACCCACCTGCGCATCACCTGCCTGCGCATCACCTGCCTGCAGGTGACGGGATGCCAGCTGCAGCCCCGCTGTGTCACAGCACGGCTCTGCTGCAGCAGCGCTTCGTGTGTTTGGGTGACTGCTGAAAATAGGATGGCGATTGCGTTGGCTTCTGCTTCACCCGAGAGGTTTTGGGAAGCAGTGGTGATAGCTCCGGGCAAGGTGCAGGGCCGGCGTGTGATGCACATGCTTCGTTTCACCCAACAAATGACATGCAAATCAGTCAGGGTTCTCATTATTTACCTGCTCTTTATTAAGAAAAAAAAAAAAAAAAAGATGCTGGGTCCAGCTCCCCGAAACTTCTACAAAAATAAGAGCTCAGGAAACAGTAGTGTGACTTTGCAAAGTCTCCAAGGATCTTTGCAAAGCCCTCCACCCTCCAAGGACACGTCTCCAGCATTCATCCCGAATGCAAGGATGTCGCGGGGCGTCCCTGCAGCCCCAGCTCTCTGCTCTGCCCGCCCTGCAGGTCCCTGGCGTCACCTCGCTGCGTCTCGAGCAGATGCTGGTCTGGGCATCCCCGGCGTGAGCTTTCCCCCAAGCCCAGGGAGCACTGCCCCAGCCATTTCTCCTTCTTCCGCAGAAGGATGCCCCATCCCCGCCACCCCCGTTCCACTGCCAGCCCTCAGAGCGCCAGCTCCAGGGGCCTGGGGTGTGCCCAGAAACCCTGACACCCATCCAGCCCCCGTGAGGTGGCCTGGGAGGTGCCACCAGCAATCCACATCTCCGTTGTCCGGGTGCCTGCCGTGCTTCAGCCCCTCGGGCTGCCAGTCCCTGGGGATGGAGTCGCCTGGGAGCTCCTGCCTGAAGTGGGTTTTCGGTGCCCTAGATCAAGAAAAGGCCGCATGGGCTGGTTTAGGTAATTAAAAATCCTCACTGCTCTCCTTGTGAGCAGCTCTGGCTCCTTGGGCGGTGGCAGCGGCGACAGGAGGCGTTCCCGTGGGGGCCAGCTCTGCCTCTACTCGGTCATCTCAAAATTCACTTAAACCAGGCAAAACTACCAGGCCCCAGCAGAGCCGTGCTGGGGTTTACTGGCCAGAAAAAGATCTGCCAGTAAGGGGTCCAGCACGGTTTGTCCTACCACCCTGCTCCCCCTAAGATGCCTGAGACCGGGCTGGCCCAGGTGGGCTCTATCCCAGCCCCACAGGGCTCCACAGCAGCGTCTCCTCCCTCTTCCCTTCTCCTCTCCACTGGCATCGAAGGGACACTGGCAGGGAAACGGGACCGTGCTTGGCCAGACACGCACGGAGGTGAAGGATTTGATTCGGTCCCCACCGGAGCCAGGACTGTGTGGACGTGGTGTGGCTGAGGTGCTCATCACCTTACAGCCTTGGGTCACTCACGGTGCCTCCCCGTCCTGCCCTTGTGCCGCTGCCGGCATCAGCTCCCGGCCCACGCTGGAGAAGCTGCGGGGCTCCTCGGGCTCTGTGAGGAGCTGGGCACTCAGCCTGAGCGAAGGGTGGAGGCGACGGATGCCGGTCATACCCACGGGGCAGCCACAGCCCTCCAGCCCCAAGAAACGTCCTCGTGCCACCCACTGATGCCCGCAGCCCGTGTGGCCCTCAAGGGGGCCTGGCTCACCAGCCTTCCCCATCGGCTCTGCCCGAGGAGCGGGCAGCAGGCAGGCTTCAGACTGCACTCTTGTCACCCGTCACCTGAGATGGGGATGCTCCATCACGTGAAGATCCACAGCCCCGGGCCTGGGATTTGCTGGAGGCTCTGAGCGTGGCTTTCCAGCGGCAAAGGAGCACGGAGGAGTTTACCTAGAGCAACTAACCGTGAGAGCACCCCAAGAATGACCACAGCCAGGCGGTGACCTCACTTGAAAGAAATCTGGGTGTTCTATTTACCCTTCTCTGACAAAAAGACCTATTTCCCAAAGATCAACGTGGTACGGACGCTTTGCATTCGCTACAGAAAAACGGACTTGCTTCTATATTTACAGTTTGAGTCACCAGCAGCTTTCTGCCAGGAGACACCAAAGCATCTTTTGAAACCAGGGCTGCGAACTGGCTTTTGGCCCGGCAGCAGTGTCCCGTTGGGAAGGCTGCCCAGGGAGGCAGATACTCTGGGGGCATCGTCAGGGGAGGAGTTGGCCACCTTCCGCAGCAGCACCCGGCCGGGGTGGGGTGTCCCGTGGAGCTGGGGACACTGAGAGCCCACTGCCCCGCGCAGCCCTGCGTGTCCCCAGCCCGGGAGCTCTCTGACTCACTCCGCCCTTTGACTGACACATTCTTGTTTTGTACAAGCTTCTCGCTTGGCTTCGGGACAGAAGGAAATAGCAGCCGGTGAGATGAGCCCAGTCATTTGACCCGGGGTGATTTTGGGGTGCGTGGCTCAGCACAGAGTAACCTTGCCGGCCTGGGTGCAGGCAGCCGGGGTCACCGCCTGCACAGTGAGGGGCTGGCGCGGGACCTTCCACGGCAGCACCCCCGTCCCCTCCTGCCACTGCTGCCTCCCCAGCAGCCCCAGCACCTCTGCCAGGCCGGCCGGAGCGAGCAGGCGGCTCCCACTGGCGAGGAGAGCAGGCGAGGGTTTGCCTTCTCCCTTCCCAGCTGCTGCCCCGTTACCAGCCACTGGCCATGTGTCGTCTCGTCCTTAGTGGCATCTCGGTGACGGTCCCCTCAAATGGGGCTGACACCCAGCTTGCACCGTTATCACGGTGCTGAGCGAAGGAGCCTGCGTGCTGGGGGTGGCACCGGGGTGGGGTGTTCTCCGTAGGGCGTGCTCTACAGGGATGTCCTCCATAGGGGGTGGATGCTCCGTAGGGTGAGGGTGGTGCCCCAGAGGGCACATGGTGGTGCGGAGGTGAGGAACGGACCCCAGCTCAAGGCTTGCTCTTCCTGCGGTCCTGCCGACTCCACCCAGGCTGGGCAGGGCCCCTGGAGGCCCTTGGTGCCTCGGACCGTGGAGTGCCCCCAGACCCCTGCGTGGCTGCAGCCACGACACAGGCGTGCAGCTTTTATAAGTCAGGGCAGTTTGATTTTCCTGGGGTCGGATCACACGCCTCTGGCTCTGCTGCCTACTCCCAGGCTGGAAGCGGCCCCCTCCAGATAGGTGTCATGAGATGGCCAGTGCTCTGCCCGGTGATGCTTTACTGAAGGGTGCTCCTGGGTTGCCCTCAAGTCCCAAAAGCAGGATGAGCATTTGAATCAGCGTTCAGGGCCTCTTCAAGGTTAAACCCTGCCTAAGCTGACTGTGGGCCAGTGGAAGCTCAAGCCTGACAGTGCCTCGCTCACCGGCGGTGCCGCAGCTCACTGGGTCAGGACAGGTGACGCCGGGATGCTGCTGGGACCCCGTGTGCGTTCAGGCCAGGTGACTCTAGCAACCTGCAAGCTGTCAGCTCTTACACAAGAGGGTTTCTGGCTCATTTGGCTCCTGCCACATATTTGTCTTCTGCAAGATGAGGCCGTGGCTGCCAGTCCCGCTGGAGAATGGCACTGAGCCTGGGGATCCATCCAGGCAGGGGGGCTCAGCCCTCCCACAGCAAGGGTAAAAAATGATGCTGGGCTGCAGCCAAATAAAAGAGCAACCCCTTGATCGCCCAGCCGGGCTGCCCGTGGTTCAGTGTGGATTTGCTTTTTACTCGCCCGTTCGAGCCAGAGCCCTGGGAGCACGCGCTCTCAGCTGCAAACCCCGGCTGGGCCGAGGCACGCAGCAGCAGTGGTGCTGGCGGACGGGGCACGGCAGCAGCACCCTCGCACGCTTGCAGCCCACAGCGGGCACCGGCAGCACGCTGGCCTTTACTCCAGACCAGCTTCCTCTGCTCCCAGTCCCGTTTATTTGCATCGATTTATTTTAAATCACTCCCTAGGACAAGAGGCAAGAACTTCCTACACTCCAATTCAAACCAGGACAATTACAAGCAAATAAAATGAAGGCTGAGTCTTCCATTTCAGGAGATGGGAAAATGACAGGGGAGAAGATCACTTCTGTGGGTGCCCAGCCCTGCTCGCTCGGCTAAGGTTTTTCGGAGAGCAGTCAGAGCGCTATGTTCCAGGTGGACCAATTCTCTTGCACTTTGCTGGTGCCATCCAGACATCCCTCTTCCCTTTCCCCACGGTCCCCGTACCTCAGGATACAGGGTCACGCTACACCTCAGGCATCCTCATCCCAGAAGGTCTGAGTAACGTGCAGAAAAGTGAACCCATCACCCCTCCGGAGGAGTTTTCTCTCCTGCAGTTTGGTTTTGCCCGGAGGTGGAGAGAAGGGGCTCCCCAGAGCAGCCGGGGAAGGGGCCAGGGCCCTCGTGCTGGCAGCGGCTGGCGGAGCAGCTTCCGGATGGCCACGCTGCGCCCGGCTGCCCTGGCCTGGCCACCAGCACCAGCTCTGCTCTATTTTCTCTTTCCGTACTGAGTTTTCTGCAATCTAAGGAGTTCGAGCTGGAGCGGGATCCCTGGGGCGAGGACGGGTTTATCCAGCACTCAGCGTGACCCTCAGCCTTCAGTAACAGCCCTGGAGGACCTGTTCCGGGCAGCGTCACAGCTGTGTTGATGGCTGTCCTTGCAGTGAGTCATCTCAACTCTTTTTTCGGTGTCTTCAGGCTACGATGTGCCACCATCCCACTGTGGTGTCCCCCCGACTCCCTGTTCCCAGGGGTGAGAGGGCAGCTGGGTGGGGACTGGGGTGAGAAGACCCTGCAGGACAGGGACTGGCTGCATGCAGTTTTCCCAGGTGCTGCCCACGCGCTGGTCCACGGTGCTGGGTGGGTTCCTGCCCACCCTGGGATCCCCCTGCCCCTTCCGACCTTTGGCTCAGAGCCTCTCCCTGGAGAGTCCTTTGCTCTCGGGACCCAGTTGAGCAGCTTTTTGTCCCCTTCTTGAAGCAAGATTGTAAAGCAAGGTGTGAAAAATGGAGAGGAGGGATCTGGGGAGCTGATGGAGAGCCTGGAGCAAGTTCACCGATTTGCATGTGGTATTGTTACACTGAGGGTGGTGGAGCACTGGCCTAGGTTGCCCAGAGGGGTGGTGGATGCCCCATCCCTGGAAACATGCCAGGCCAGGTTGGCTGGGGCTCCGAGCAACTTGATCTGGTTGGAAATGTCCCTGCTCCTGGGAGGGGGTTGGACTGGGTGGGCTTTAACGGTCCCTTCCCATCCAGACCGTTCTGTGACTTTATGATCTCTCCAAAGCAGGGATTTTCCTCCTTGTCGAGCTCCTCTGGCTGCGGTATCTGGCTACGATAGCACTGAGCAAAGTCTTTGGAGCCTTACGGCACAGAACCCAACAGAAGCAGTGTGATACCAGGCCAAGAGATCTCCCCTGCCTGCGCTCGCAGAGAAATGGGGTGGCTGCGAGGAGCATGCAGTGGGTGCTGCAGGTGCCTGGCACAACACCGGCTCCGGGCCCGCGGGGACGCGGGGGGCTGTGCAGCATGAGGACTCTGTGGGACAGGAAGGCTCTGCAGCCCCCTCGCAGCCCCCTCGCAGCCGCAGAGCACGCTGCAGGTGTCACCCCAGGGAGAGACCCAAGAGAGCTCCTGATACGGGAAGGCAGCTATAAATGTCCTGTCCCATGCAGGGGACGAAGGGAACACTAAAGTCTTCTCTTAATCCCCAGTCTGGTTTTGTGCTGAGACGATAGGAACAGATCCCCTGTGACCGTACCCGGGGTGCCTCCCCCGAGCGCTAATGTCGGTGCAGACGCCCGTGTGCACGCACCCGCACACGCCACGCGCCAGCACGCCTCCGCCCCGTCCTCCCCACCACCCACCCCAATGACCTGAAAAACCGAACACCGCCGGGGTTAAAATTAGCTTCGGGCTATTTTCAGCCAGGCCAGCAACACGGCTGGGCAGCCACACCAGCGGCATGGCTGGCTGAGCCCCGCTCGAGGCCCCGGCCCGGGGAAGGAGCACGGCTCCCACACGGGAGCAGCGCGAAATCTGGGACCAGGCTCCAGACAGCCGGGCGTGGGCTGGGCACCTGGAGAGAGGGGCTGCGAACGCGGCTGTGAAGCTCCAGGCTCCATGTTGTGTGCTCTTGAGAACGCTCAGAGCCCTGGTCGGTCCCTTGGGCCGAGCTGTGGCCACGTGCACGGGGCCAGGGCAGGCAGCACCATGGCGCAGAGCCATGTCGGGGCCGTCACGGAGAAACTTCCTGCCCCACTGCTGTGCATCTGGTGCCTGAGACCAGACGAGTCGACAGGCGTTGGGCTGTGGTGCCTATAGGTTCCAGATGAACGGGGACAAGTGAAGGGCATGCAGGGCTGAGTCCTGGTCTCATCCTGACTCTGCTTCTCCTCCTGCTGCACCTCTCCCACGGTCGGGCTGTGCCTGGGCACCAAACCACCCCCGTTTCACAGCCGTGCTTCCTTCTGCACGGCCAGGAGCGAGCCCCTCCGCACGGGGCTGTGCCTCACGACCAGCAGACCCCTAACCTCCGCCTGCCTGCCGCCATGGATGGGCAGTGTTAATGAGCACGGCTTGCTCCAGGTGCTGCCAAGCATCCGGTGGTGCTGGCAGGGCACCCTCCGGCAGCTGGGAGGTGGGTCCTGCCGTGGTTGGGCGCTGGGTGAGCTGGGCTTTGCCGGCGCTGGTGGGACCGAGGTCAGCCCCAAGCCAAGCACGAGAGCGGCTCTGCCCTTCCACGAGCCTTGGGCTGACCTCCGCTGCGCACAGCCGGTCTCACCGCACACAGGCTGGGCTGGCGATAGACGCCGCAGAGCTTGAGGACAGAGGACCTAAAGCCTTCAAGGACTCTGTGGCATTTCGAAAATCCCAGACGACCGATGCAAGGCAGAGTCTCACCGCCTGTGCCTTGGCACCTCGCTGGAGGACCGTGTCCCCCTCCTGGGGAGCCGGGAGAGGAGGCAGGACTGCAGCGACACTGGAGATGGGACTCCAAATTTGAGGAGAGGCGACAACAAGGCAAAAGTTTTTCCTGTGCTCTTTGGGCACCATCCCAAGACCTTTGACACACAGAGGGGTTTTAAAATACACACAGTCCCCCATCACCCCGGGCCTGCGGGTCACCCCGGGCCCGTGGGTCACACCGTCTGGGTCCTGGTTGCAGATCAAGCAGAGCGTGGTGGAAGACACGGGGAGAGCGCAGCAAGCTCTCGCAGGGGTGAAGCTCCCCCGGCGCTGGGGCCGGCACGCTGCTCTGGCCGGTCACAGGAGCAGGCAAGGGGCCCGTCGCACCGGCACGGGCTGCTGGGGACACGTGTGCCTGTCACTTCGCTCCTCGGACGGCAGCCTGCCCAAGCACGGCACTTTCCAAGGAGCTGACCTTAAAAAGAGCAAAACACAGCCTGCTTTGGAGGTTTCTGCTCCCAGGCGTTTCCACTGGTCTTGCCAGGTGCCCGGGTCCTCCCAGCCAAGCTCTCCCGCCGGGATGGTGGCTCTCACCAGGCCCAGCCACAGCAGCTCTATAAGGACCCGCTGCTGAAACCTCTCTCAGACCCCTCTGCTCTCTCTGTGATGCACATGGAGATGAAACCTTCAAAACCCACCCAAGGCAGAAGATGCCCCCAGCACCTTCTCCCCTTCTCTCACACGTGAAGCCCAGGTTTCTGTTCCTCTGAAGGTCTCACTGGAAGGAGGGAGAGGTGGCAAAGGCCTTTTGCGGTTCCCAGGATTAATGCTCCATCAAAATGCTTAAAAAAATATTTTTCTCACCTTCTTTTGAATATTAATAAAGAAGTCAGGAAGTCCAATTGCCTGTCTTCTACCAAACCTCCCTCTAAATATCTGAGGATCCCCAAAATGGAAAGGCTTTAAACCTGTGATACAGCTGAGCACAAGAGCAAAAAGAGGCCCTAAGTCAGCACACGGCCCAAAAATAGAACAGGAATGAGAGGGTTATCTGAAAAATGCACTAAATATAGATAAAAAAGTTTTGTCCCCCAGCCTCAGCGCTGGCCAGCCCGGCATGCAGCTCTGTGTCACTTGCAGAGAGACCGGCACATCCGTCCCAGCTGATGTCCTCAGAGCGGGGTCACATCCTGCCTCGGTCAGACCCGACCCCACGTCGCTCCGCCACGGCTCTCAGGGCACTCACGGGGCGGCTGACCGAGACCGGCAGCCCTGCAGCTGCTCCTGGGGTCAGCATCGCGCCTGCGGAGAGAGGCAGCCAGCCCAGGGCCACCCAGGAACACCTCCCCTGTGCGAGAGATTTCTCTCAGCAGAGATTTCGGCGCTGGCTTTCGGAAGGCGTGGTGCGAGGTGACCCTGCTGGGAGCGATACCAGCCGGGCTGTGCTGCGTGACAGTGCTTTGCACAAGAACCATCTCCCTGGCCACCGGATCGCCCAGACCAGCCTGAACTTCAGAACCGGCTTTGCTGTCGGTTTAACTGAGGGAAAGGTGCCGGCAGGGGCTCCCTTCACCTGGGGCAGCTCCCTCAGCTCCCTTTCCCGCACAGGGTGGGAAGCCTGACAGTTTTTGGCACTTTACGGCCCTGTAAAGGCCTAGCCTGGCCCTCTGCCCTGCGCGGCATGAACACAACCTGCTGCCGGAGCTTCCCCATCCCCTGGCCTGCTGAGGTGCAGGAGTGACCGAGCCATTCAGGAGCTAAGGTTTCCAAGGACGACAAGGCCGGGTGGGCAGAAGGAGGGGAGGAAGGAGATTTCACCCATGCAGGCGGATCCCAGACACTGGAGGACCACTCACCTGGGAGATCTCCCGAGCTCTGGGCTGCCACCAAGGCAGATCCGCAGCTCTGAGTGTTTCTGAGATTCAGTGATTTTTGGTCACCAGCTGCCAGGATTAAAAAAAACCCTCCCCTGAGCATGAGGACTGAGACAAAGGCAGAAGGAAGCTCATAAAATGTGTCTGATAGGGCCAAGCCTTGCTATCTTTTTGAAATGATTTAGGAAAGTCTCCTTGAAAAAGGTCCGAGGTCCTTTGAAGTCCTTGCGGCTCATCGACCGCGGCCTGAGCGAGCCCTGGCCGAGGCGCCAAGAAACAGCCGCACCTGTGGCAGCAGGATCTCGTTGGGGAGCAGCGTCACGCCTGGGCCACGAGGCTGGCTTCCTCAGCTGACGCTTGTAGACGCACTTTATTTGTGGATTTTTAGGTAAATACACACTTTGCCAGGCACGTCCGATGCCGCTGGCTCAGCGTGTGGGGCAAGGGACGAGGCCTCGCTCCCCGCAGCGTTGCCCTCAGGAGCTGAGGCCTTTCCCAGTATTTCTGCTCCCAGTGCACGCCGGCCCTTCCTGACCGGGCAGCAGCCCAGTTTCGGCCACCAAGGAAGCTGCTTTTGCAACACCAGAAACACAAACACACCTCCATGATCTGTGACCAGACCTTCCCCAATGCCCCACACCTTCTTCACGACTTCTTTCATAGAAACTGTGTCACAGTACAGATAAGCTCTCACAAACCGCGTCAGGCGTTCCCAGCCCCACCTGTCCCTCACGGGACCGTGACACCCCGTCATTACCGCTGAGACCAGGAAGGGGCTGGAGAGGCGAGGTCGGCGCAGGGAATCGCCCCGTGGGCACGCAGGGCTGAGAAGAACCCACAACAGGGAGGGAGGAATGGACGGGGAACCGCTGTAGCCGCGCGAGTCGGTAACCCCGGGGGGCTCGTGGCCCCTGCCAGCCCTCTCCCGTCCTCCCCCGGGCGCGGGGTCAGCCGCTGCTGGATGTGCGGCTGGCGGGGGCCAAGGGGAAACGGCGCTTTGTGGGATCCAGGGAGCAGAGCCGGCACGGGCGGCGCTGCGAGCCGCGACCTGGGCAGGCAGAGGGACGGGGGACCAGAGCTCTGCCTCCTCCTCCTCCTTGAGCTGTCCACTTCTCAACAATGTGGGGCTCGGTTCTGCCTTCCTGAAGGCACCGCGGCCCTCATCCAGCACAGCACTTGCACGGCTGGTGTTCGCAGCCAGAGGGTAACCCTAGGCAAATGCTCCCGTGACAGACACCAGCGAGGCTGTTGGGGGCTGATCCACAACGAGCAGGCCCAAAGCACAGGAAAAATCACCCCCATATCCTTCATCCCAGCACCAACCACCAATGGGGTCCCTGCCTCATCCCTGCGACAGCCGCCTAGGCAGCTCCGCAGCATCCCGTCCCAGGCCAGCCCTAGCCAGGGATTTTACGTCCATCAGCTCTCTCCCTGGTCTCACCCCAGTAAAAGCAGTGACAGCCAGGCAGCAGCAGCAAGAGCACGGTCAGAAGCGCTACTGCTCTTCTGGCTGCGAACCTCCTCACCACTGGACCATCACACCCTTGGACAAAAGGCTCCCGAGGAACCACTTCTCCTGCAAACCCCATTTTACCCCAGTTGGATAATCTGTGTGTGTGTATAACTCGTTAAAAAAACTCCCTTTTTACTTCCTGCTGCTCTGCAACTGAAGGTCATCGGTGAGGTGATGCAACAGTCGGCTGTGATTGCAGCCGGGGCAGGCACAGGCGCCGGTGCCGGCTCCGCTTTCCGGGTACCAGGGTGCTGTGCAGGGTGGGATTTGCTGAACTGCTGTGAAGGTGAAGCTGGAGACAGAGCCAACGGCCAGGCCTGACCTCCCCTGTGGCGGGGGGACGGGGTGGAAATGCAACAGAGAGGACAGCAACCACGCTTTTGGTTGCAATAAAGTACGTTAGACCTGCCCGGTTCAGCACCCCAAACCCGGCAATTGGGATGGAGCTGGAATATTGTGCCTCCACCGCTGGGGCTGGCATCAGCGGGGCTGGTCCGAGGGGTTGCCATTATTGAGGAGCACTCACGGGCGTGCTCCTCATTAGGAAGACACTTCTGAAGTCAGCGGGACTCCGCCTGCTCCTGTGCCCTACAACCGGGAAGGTAAAGGTGGTGTGTTCATCACTGCCTCTTCCCATCAGCAATCTGAAGAAATAAAGCTGGAGTGGAACGAAGACAAATTAATCTGACTGACACCCTGAGCAGTCCGGCCGGGCGAGTAGAGCCAGGGGTGGCGAGACAGGTTTGGGAGAGGGACGTCAGCTCCCCAGAGCTTCCTCCAAACACCCCAGGCAGCCTGGGCCGGTCCTTCTGTGGCTACATCGCCCAGCTGCGCCATGGCCCGTCGTGGCCACCAAACCCACGGGTGGCCTGCGACTGCCCGAGGGAGCGGCAAAGCAGGAGGTGCAGTGGCGAGGAGCGGCACTGGGGACCCGCAGAGTCTGTCTGTCTGTCCTCACTGCCATGTTGTCCAGCACAGCCCCGACCTGCGGCAAGCAGCAGAGGGGCAGAGTGTCGACGTGCAGGCGGGAGGACACAGGGGTGCAGGGCCGGCGATGGGACAGGGTCAGTGTGTCCCAGTGGGACAGGGGGCACCCCGGTGCCCTCATCCTTCACCAAGCAGGACACAGGGTTGGGGGCTTGAGGGGGTGCAAGGCTGGGCTGGGGCATGGCAGCTCTGGGTGCAGAGATGCTCCGACGTGTTGGCGATGGGAAAGACACAGTTTTCCAAATGTTGGCCAGAAACGTCCCATTGCTTGCCCAGAGCTCATAGCTCAGGGGTGGGGAGCACCCGACGCGGTCAGAGACCCCCAACAATCCCTTTACCCAGCGCGTGCTGGCAGGGACTTGCCCTCAGGGTCATCAGCCTCCTCTTGAGAGGCAGCAGCAAAACCTTCTGCCTTGCCCAGCACCCCGGGTCCTGCACCTACCACCCGGCCACGGGATGGGGAGAGCACAGGGCTGTGGTCGGCAGCTCAGGCAAAGTGGGATGTGCACGAGGGAAGGGTCCCCGGGGCAGCGGGTAGCTGAGTCACCACCACAGGACAGGCTGGGTGTGGACTTCAAAGTGCCAGGTCCCACGGGACAAAACAGCTGGTGCGTGACTCCTCTCAAGGAGCCGGTCACAATGCTGAGCACCCCGCAGCCATGCTGAGCATCCGGAGCGGCGACAGTCATGGCCAGGCGAGTTACGCATCACCAAGGCTTCACGTGTGACTGCGAATGGCCCCAGGTTCAGGCCTGGGGAGGCAGGAGGACCAGAGGTCACCGGCTGAGTCACCGGCAGGTCGCAGCACCGGGCTCCTCAGCACCAGCCGCCGGCTCCCCTCCAGCCCTGCTCCCCAAAGCGCTGCCCAGTGCGGGCTGCTGGCACCGTCCCACCTTGCCCAAACTTCTGCCCTCTCCCCGTTCCCCTCCTTTCCATCCCGACACCCCCATCTGTGACAGGAGGCTCCATCCCCACCGCGCTGGTGCCATGGGGAGATCCCCAGGAGCGTGCAGGGTTGGGGTGACCTGTGCCTGGGCAGGAGCCCCCTTAGCCCTGCGAGGAGCTCCCCTGCGAGGAGCACCCACCTCACCCACGCTGCTGCCCACCCGAGTCCCAGCCTGGCAGGGCTGGCACGAGACACGGTGGTGGCGGCACCTCCAGCCCCGGCTCAGCCAGCAGCACCAGCTGTGCTGGGACAAGCAATCCCAGATGGTTCCCTGAGCTGGTTAGCTCCTGGACACCACTGCACTAGGGCTGGAGGAAGGAAGATGTCTTTTTTTTTTTTAACCCAAAAATCCTGGGAGCATCTGGATGAGGGCTTGGGGTGAGGCAGGAACATCCTCAGCGGGGTCCGGCGGCGTTTGTCACGCGAGATGGATGTTTGCCACTCCGGAGGCTGTGCAGTCAGCTGGGGGAGCCCAGCTAATGCAACACAGAGCAGCTCTTCGCAGCCCATGGCCATGGTCCCAGCCTTCCCGGGATCACCCATCACCAGGAGGAGCTGGGGCCACGAGGGGCCAGGGCGGCATGGGCAGAGGGAGGGACTGTCCCAGCCATATCCTGACCTGCAAACTTTTCTAATGAAAAAATTCAGAATATTTTCAAGCTGGGGCAGCTCCTTCTCCAGGAGGGAGGAGGCAGCAAAAAGTCTCCAGTGAAGGAGACTTCCACTTTATGTGGAAGTGTGGTTTTGGGGAGATTCCTTTGCTTCTCACTCCTCACCCCAGGGAGGATGGAGGGTGGTGGTAGCTGCAGCTGCGGGCAGCAGCACTTTTATGCAGGTTTGCAGCCGGATGGCCACACCTGGAGGAGCCGCAAAGAGCTGGGGTCCATGCGGTGCCCCAGCTGACAGTCCCAGTAAGATGCTGGACATCCTGCACCCACCTGGGGTCACAGCAGGGAGCCCACGCTGCGGGTCAGGCGGCTGCAGCCCCAGCTCCCTGCGAACTCCAGCTGTAGCGTCAAGAGGAACAAATGGAATCCGACGTCAAGCAAACGTTCAGCCTGCAGCCGGGCAGCGGCAAAGCAGCACCCGCAAGAAGGTGGCACCATGGGGGAGGGAGAGCCCGGCCCCGGCCCCTCCTCAGCACCCTTGGCAGCACGGCGCATCCCGCGCAGAAAGCACTGCTGTCCTTCAGGGCACGAGAGCGCAAGAAGAATGCCCTGGTTTAGCCTGGCTCTCGTCCCCCAGAGCGCAGCGGTCACAGAAAGCATGGAGTCGAGAGCCGACCGGACGTGGGCTCCCAAATCCCTCACACCTGGCAGTGTTTGCTGTCACCAGGCTTTTCACAGTAACAGGTTCACAATTAAAAATCAATTAGTGGTTCGAAAGGTCTGACCTAAAATGTTTGCTAGTAGGGATACGGGTGTACTTGGGCTGCAGAAGGAACATACGGAACACAGAGAATGGATAACTTCAGTGTATGGGAGAGACAAAAAGCCCGTCTGAGCCCACAGAATAAGATGTACTAAGTGTCGCGACAGGCACGTAACCAGTGGGAATTTTGACAAATCAATATGGAAGCAGGAGGGGTGGGGTTTGTAGAGGTGATGCCCTTACTGAAATGTAAAAAACCCAGGCTTTGGGCACTCTCAGTCTTCCTCAAGTCTGACAAAAAGAGGCACGCCTCTTTAAAGCTAAATAAATCTGTAAATCAGAAGCGTGGAAAACACACTGTTTGATGGTTAGGCAGAGATGCAACTCTTTGTGGGAGATACCCGACATCTCTTCCTGATCTGGTTTCTCCTGCGGCAGAGCGACGTCTGCCAGGACGGAGAACTGCCCGGGATGGGGTTTGCTATCAACCTCCCGCGAGGAAGCAGGTGGAAACGGCACGGCTTTGCAGGGCAAATGCAGAGGTTTCCCCAGCGTAACCTCAGCGCCTGTGGCTGCTCCGAAGGAGGGACACGACCCAAAAAAAGGTGCTGAGGCAGGCGGTCACTGCCCAGCAGTGTCTGTCCTCACCGCCTGCCAGCCTGATGGACGGCAATTGAGCTTCTGTAACCCCAGTTATAATTTTGGAAACCATCCCTTGAGGGCCGCGTGCCCACGGCGGCCGCTGTCGCAGACAAACCCTCGCAGTGTCCTGAGTCAGCGGGGCTGGGCAGCCGGCGGGATCGGCGCCGTGGGCGCTGATAAATGTTCTTTATCTGGTGTAACGGTGGATACGCTCATGGTCCATACCAGCGGGATGTCTTTTTCGCACAGGGCTCAAGATACCCTTCGCTCTGGGCACATCCTTCCGCCTCCCAACAGGAGGGAAAGCTGTGCTGCGAGGAGCCGCCACAGCCGAAACCCTGGGTACACGGAGTGGTGGCACCGTGCAGGGAGGACATTTGCTGTTCATGCAGTCCACATATTTCTCTCTCTTTCTGCAGCTCAGGCTCCCCTGCAGCGTAGAGGCTGCTCCGTGCTGGGTGCACCACGAGCTGCTGGCAGGGCTCAGGGCTCTCCTTTTCCGGTAATGGGCATGACTCAGTCACCCTGCTTTGGCTTGGTGGCCTCTCCTTTTCCGTGACAATCTTCCTCTCGTCTCTCCAGCCTCCCAGAAAATGGCCCTTGTTTTGAATTACCGGGTCCCAAGCAGAAGGAACCAGGGGGTTGGGGCTGTGGAGCTGGGCTCAGGGTCTGAAGATTCACTCCCAGCTGATTTGGGGCAAGTGGCTTCATCCCTCTCCACTTTCCTTTGCCATCTGGGAAAGAAAAACACACCCTTCCTCTCGCCTGTTTCAACAGGGAGCGCGTGAGTGCAACCCCTAATAGTGCTAAAAATGACTATGTTCGTAACGTAACACAAACTGTGCAAAACGCTGGCCCAGACCCCGTGGCGCCCGCTGAGGGGGGAGGACATTAGTAGGACATTTGGGTTAACTTCAGTTGTAAGATTTGGCTAGGAAGGGCATGTCATTCCCCAGTGGCTCCTTCCAGAGAGACTCACAGACTCACAGAGCGGTTTGGGTGGGAAGAGACCGTTAAAGCCCACCCAGTCCAACCCCTCTGCAGTGAGCAGGGACATCTCCAACCAGATCAGGTTGCGCAGAGCCCCGGCCAACCTGGCCTGGGATGTTTCCAGGGATGGGGCATCCACCACCTCTCTGGGCAACCCGTGCCAGTGCCTCACCACCCTCAGGACAACAAAATAATTTTTGCAACAAGAGAAGTCCCTTCCCTGCAGGCTTCTCTTTGCGTGCGTGAAGTGACCTCTCCACTGCGGGGCTGACAGGAGCAGAGCGCAGGTGGACGTCGCAGCCCTTCCTGCCCTGTGCAGTGCAGGCGAGAGCGGCACAGAGGCACACGGGCCCTTCCCATCCCGCCCGTGCCTGTCCCACCTCCAGCTCACAGATGACCAGTTCCCAGTGTCCTGCCACATACATCCAGCTGCCCCCTCTGCCGCAGCCTCGTAGCCCCTCCAACAGTTCAACCCAATGTGGACATGGAAATACAACCGCAGAGTGAGCCAGGCTTTCATTTTCCTTTAATCTGGTTTTACACGTTGCCCTCTGTTCCTCATGCTGGACTTAATCCCTGCGATTGCAGCTGAAACCCTAGGTGACAAGGTGACGCGTTTCAGCAATCAGCCCTTAAATTGACTTTCTGTGGGGAACCAAGAGTGGTTCTTCAACACAAATGAATATCCACAGAGTCAACGGAGTGGGAAGAGGAGTGCTCCTAGATGTCATCCAGGGTTGCCCAATGAGGGAAGTGACAAGCCTGCGCTGCCTGGGGCTGGTGTTGGGTTTGGTTGGTTTGGGCCAGGATTGAGCTGTCAAAAATCTGGCTGATGATGTTTTGTGGAGGAGGGTGCAACTCACCTGACTTTACATCTTTTATGCCGTCATTCATCCTGTTTCCTGCCATCCCTTCTGAGGATAAGCTGCAAAAATATCGATCCAGACTCTGACCTGGTTTCAGCTTTCCAAGTGAGGGCTGCTCCCTGCTCTGAGGACGGCACTGCTGTCCTCTGCTACACAGCAGGGACAGACAGAAAACCTGTCACAGGATGAATTTGCAATTCCACGACTTCAAACCAAGAAATATATTCACTGGAACTAAACCTGCACACGACGAGATTGATTTAGTATTCCTGCTGCCTTTATTTCCAGGGAATACAGAATCAAAATTCATACTTCAGTGGTTTAAAACAACATTGAGCTTCTGCAATGCAAACAGATTGGCAAGGCCTGACACGTGAGTGCCCGCAGGCTCTGCCGCTCTGCTCCCCGGGGCCCTGCAGCCCTGGGGCATCTATAACGCGTAGCACTATCAAACACCACGTGCCCTTTTTCCATATTCCGGGTGCAAGATGAGGGGAAAGACAGGACAAACCCTCAGACACCTCCGCTGCGGTGCCCCGGGGCTGGATCGGGCGTGAGAGGTCTGCGGGTGGACCTGACGCTCCAGGAAAGCTCAGCAGCCGGGAAGGGCTGCTTGGGTGCTCTGTAGGAGCAGTACCCATCCCTCGGCACAAAACCCTCCTGAGGCCCAGGTCCCAGCTGGCTGCGGGGGTTACAGGTTGGTTTTTCACCCCTCCACTGGAAACTCTGGTGTGCAAGCTGCTCCCTGAGCCTGGAGGAAGTTTAGTCCAGGAATAGCGCATGAGGGGTGAAGGGGGTGCAGGGTGGGGATGTGTTGCTCAGGGATGGGGTGGAAATGGGGTCCCAGCACCCAGGTCAGAGCAGGGCTGCTCACAGGGCTTCTCTGCTTTTGGTTTTTGCCTGAAAACACACATTTGCCTTGAAAACAAATAAATCTAATGAAATGGCTGAGAAAAACACGCTCTGCTCTAGCAGCAGACAAAGGCACGGTACAGTTCAGCAGCTGCCAGCCAAAAATCCGCTTTGTTTTCTTAGAAGACACCAACGCTCCTGTGTGACCACAGAAGGAGAGGGGAGCATCCGTCACACAAACCGACTCTGCCACGCTGAGAGCAAAGGCTGAAGCCAAAGGAACAAGTCAAAGCAACAGTGTGAGCTGCCACCGCCGCTGCCTGTTAGCAAGGACTGTGCGAGGGCAGGCGAGGGGCGCGGGAGACGCCTGGGGAAAGCACGGTGCAGAGCAGCGGCATCTCCCGTAACCACAGCCCTGCTCCCAGAGGGAGAGGGTCACCGGCAGTTCCCGGTGGCTGGAAGCAGCCCAGCCGAGGAAGCGTGTGCTTTGTTTTTCTCTGCTTTCCTTGTCCTGCTCCCACCAGCGGCTCCTCCTCGGCTGGGGCAGCGCTGAGCTGGGTAATGTGCCCGCTGACCGCTCTTTGCAGAGGCAGGCGAGGCAGACCCAAGCTGAACTCCCATTTTCCTTCAAGGCCATGTTGTCCCACTGGCCTCCCAGAGAGGAAAACACGGGCAATGAAAAAGTGTGCTGTACAGAGCCGCTTTTCATAACCCACTTTGCCTTTCCAGTCTCTCCTTGCTCCAGCTGTTACAGACCTGCCTGGTTTTCTTTTCCTTGGAAAGGAGGAAGGAAACGGGGCTGCCAGCTGTGAGTGCTCAGCCTGTGTCCTCGGGATCCTGGATCTGACCCAGCCTTTCGATACAAAGGACTTGAAAGCCAATATTCTATTATATCAGAACAAACTCCATGTGTTTATTATAAATGAGTGAATCTAGAAGATCCACAAGCGTACTCAGTTGCAACTACTGTCTAGAATACTGCAGATCTGGCTGCAAATCTGCTGCCACATTAAAACTGCTATTAGGCTCTTTGATGTATTAAAATCACGGAGATATGCAGAAGTCAAAGTGCTGAATGCACTTAGCAGAGCAAAGACAACGTGTTCTCCCTCAGCAAGGAGAGGGGAAGGAATCGATAGCAACATGTGGCATGACTGTTTCATTAGCCAGGTGAAACTGCCACCAGGATGCAACCGATGTCATGTCCGAACGTGTGATCCCATTGTCCAGGAAAGCATTAACAGCTTCAGGGCTTACCTAAAGCCAACATTGGAGCAGCAACCTAAAAAAACTGTTAAGGGGACAGTTAATCAAGAAATTTGTGAACAGCAGAGAGCTCTTGAAGGGCCACTTTCTAATCAAGATCGGCTCAGGCAGTGCAGTGCTGCTGAGAGCGAGGGACCTCTGGCGATGGCAAAGGGGCAGGGACTGCACCGCCCCCCTCGCTGTGCTAAAAGCATTTCCAGCCGCCTCACTGCTGGCCCCCAGTCACCCACCTCCACAGCAGTCACACTCCTTTTGTTCCTTTTTAAATCCTTGGTTTGCTTCTTTTTTTTTTTAAACTACGATAAGATGTTGCGTATCTTCAGGCAGTCAGCTCCTCACTCCTCTCTGAATGCGCAGTTCTGGACAGAATTTGTCTTAAATCTTGAAAGGAAGGGTTTGAGCTGTCCTTGGCTAGCTTCTCTCTGCCTTTGGGGCTCCTGACGACGTGTGGCGGTTGTGTTGGCTCTAACCCCTCTACACCGAGCGCTCCAGCTGGTCTCAGCTCCAGGCTGTTATTACGGCAATGACATATTAACCAAGCCTTGTTCCGAACACAGCTTTGTCGAGACTGGATCACTAAATCTAAGTCGCTTTTATTATTGGCTGCACTCTGAGAATCTGGGAGCCGGAGCCTCTTCCGTTTGGTTTCTGTCAACAGCGAGTCTTTGAAGGAGTAATCAGTGAAGGTGGTTGTGTGGTTCTGATCTGTTGACCAGCGAGTAGATGACCTGGACTTACGTCAGTAACTGGTGGGCGGCTGGAGGTGGAAAAGCTTCGTATCATCTTGACGTCTTAGTCACTGTCTCCCTGCAATGGGGGGGAGGCAGAAATAATTCCATTTCACAGACGGGTTTCTCAGTGCTAACCGCACTCCCCCAGCCTGGACAGTGTGAACGTCCTGGTACCGTGACATCTTGGCCCATTGAAATTCCCCGCTACAGAAGTAAACATTTTTTTTTTCCTGAACCGCAAGGTTGAAAGGGAAATGCTCAGTATCCCCATTGCTGTTTCAGCAGCCCTGGTCTGCCCCTCTTACCTTCACCTAGAATTCAAGATTGAGGCAGAGCTTAAATGAAGGATTTGAGAGGTGCTATGTAAAACGGGCCCTGCATAGCAAGATCTTTGTTAGCTAGGGAGACAAAAGAGGTGAGGTTTGTGGGCTCAGGACTTTTACACTGGTTGTTTAGAAGAAAATCTTTAATTCCTGAGATTTCTGTGCAAATGTAATTGTTTGAAAGCCTCCACTTCACCGTCACACATCTCTGGAGCAGCAGTCACACAGACTGTATCTAGACCAGCGCAGCCCAGTGCATTACCTATTGCTCAAGCCCTTGGATGCCTCTGCACAAAACAGAGGATGTGACACTGCTCCAGACACGCAGCCCGGGAGCAGAGAGCCAGCTGCTCTGGACTCACTCCAACGCACTGCTTTCTGTAAGGGCTGACGTGTTGTCCCCTGCCTCTGTGGCAGGTCACTGCTGCAGCGCATGGCTCCCGGGCAGCTTTCCATGAAAACACCTCTCTGGGAAGGCAGAGCTCCAGTGTCCCTGGCGAGAGCTGCCAGCCTCATCGGTTGATGTTGCAGACAACCCACTGCAGCTAACAGCCAAATTTTAAACACTTGCATTCTCTTTCCCAACACTTAACAATTTCCTTCTGGCTGGACTGTTCCCAAAGCTGAAAAGAGACAAAACAACTACAAAGAATTCATCCAAACCTTGCTGAGAACAGCAAACACCCTGCCTGTGATTCCCCGTTGCGGTGGGGATGTTTGTGCTCCAGCACATAATTCCCGCAGTTGGAAAAGGTGAACTAGGTGCCATGGCACAGGTCTGGCAGGGGAACAGACGCTGCTCCTGCAGCTGGCAACGCACCCTGGGAATGATCAGGTGAGAACAGAAGGGAAATAGAGGACGGCGGAGGGCGGTGACGTGGGCAAGGGCTGGTTTGCAAGGAGTCTTGGCAATGCGCAGACAGATCCCTTTTCACTTCTCTCCCATCTGACCGTACGGCAGATCCCAGGCAGAGGTAGATCTAACCCAGCTAGGCTGGGAAAAGCCAACAAGGTTCCAGGTGCACAGCACATTCCCTGAGTTCCCTCATCTGCCCGTTCCCATTCCTCAGGTCGAGTGAACAAGGCAAAGGAAAAAGAACATCTAGTTTTAACAATTGCTCTTCCATCCATCACACTCTGTTGGCTTCAATTCTTTCACTGAGTTCCTCACAAATGAAGAAAATCATGTTGATTTGGAAATCCGTACCACCAACTTGACAGTGCACGCGTCCAGATGCTCCCTCCTCTCCTCCTTTCTGCTTCTCTTTTCTTCAGCCCAGCTGGTGGACGCACTCCCAGGACAGCGAGGTCTCTGCACGGGGGTCTGTGGCCCTGGTGAGCGCAGCGCGTGTCACGGATCACAGCACAGGGTGTTACACGCTGTACGTAGCCCTTAGCTGCTCTGCCGGGGGGTGCTGCGGGCCGATCCCAAACCCTCCCAACGAGCAGTACCGTGGAAAAGTAAGGCACGGCTGAAACGCTGGTACAGAAGTAATCTGAACTGTTCAACCAGTGACCTATGAACTCATTACACCTGAAGTGCTTCTCATCGTATTAAAAAAGCCCTAAAACACCCACTGGTCTGCAAGACCATATTAACCTCTGGTGTCTCCTCAGACTTGCCAAGAAAGGTGCAAAGCAGATGACTATGTCAGGCAGCTACTAGAGTGAGAAGGGAAACCAACCACCAAATCCATAAATCTTTACAAGTCTGATACAAACAATCATCACCACAATCCAGCACGGGATTTTAAGCAGGGACCTTCCCAGAAGAAGGGTGCCAGGTCCACCACAAAGTGATTTTTGGGAGCTGATCACACAGCCAGGTGATGCAGCCCTGAGCAGGCAAAGTCAACGCCAGTCGACAAGACAGCCCATTTTTTAGGATGCTGCTGTCAAGGCGAGTGGTTTGTAATGCTCCGTCTAAAGAAAGCCCAAAAGCTGAACAGTGCTGTTTGTCAGACCCATTGTGTCTAACTTCAGCTGTCCAGAGTTTCGGCGTTCAGTTCACGTGATCAGCTTGGCCCTTCCCCAGCTAGGAGAGATTTTTAGCTCTCTGGACAAGCCCACTTCTCCCTTGTGTAATGACGAGCTTCCACTAGATGATTAGTTATCTTAAGTTACCTGGCAGGAATTACAGCTTTCCTCTTTGGGTATTTTTATTTTTTTAACGTTGCCATTTAAAACTCACTCTGGAAAATGTTCAGTGGGGCACCAGAAATATCATCTTTCTCAGGGCTGAGAAAAGCGGATTTCCTTTCTCACAAAGAGATCTGTCTTTCACGTAAAGGAAGTTCCTGGCATACGAAGCCGCTCAGAGAAACACGAAGTGCAATTTATTCACCCCTCTCTCTGAAGCCAAAGAAGCCGATCACTCAGACTCCACTTCTGACACACACCGCTGCTAAACTCCATAAAAGATCATAAAGCTCCTGCTGTCTTCTGCCAGTCAGCAGTGGAAAGACTGGAAGATACCCACAGTACTGCTAGGAAAATCCGGTCTTTTCCAAGCTAGAAAAAAAAAGGGAAGCACTTTTCTCCCAGTGATTTATAAAACCAGCAATACCCTTCAATTCTACAGCAGTTTTTACCCAAGAATCCTGAAGAAAAGTAATGAGAACTCACGTACCCACACAAATTAAATGCGTATGAACTGGGAGGTGGGCATTTTCTCATTGGCAAAACCAAAAGCCGGCGGGTGTTCCAGCCAATAAACTCCAACAGGAGACAACTTGGAGAAGAAAAGGCAAAAGCAACTGAAGTGTTTCATCAATTGGTATGTAAGAGAGTGTGTAAAAGTGGACTTCATGGGAAGAGGAACAGCAACGACTACGTTGCAAGCATTGCTGTGTCAGGTCTGCGGTAGGAATGGCAGAGGAAGAGGACATGGTGCAGCACCAAAGTGGTTGACTGTAAGGAAATAAAACATGACAACTTGGCCCAAATAAATGGTGGGTGAAAATTATTCACCCACACCGGGATGGGGTGGAATAGATCCCACAGGAAGCGGAAGCATCTCCAAACTACGAACGCCATTGCACAGGGCCCTGATGAGACCTCAGTTAGAATAACACATATCATTGTGGTCTCCCAAGTGCAAAAAAACTGGAAGAGCTGCCAGGAAGGGCTGCAGGGTTCCTAGGCAATCAGAACACCTATTTTATACAGTGAAGTTAGAAAAGGAGTGGCTTGTTTACCAAGAAAAATGTCACCATTGCGTAACTCCAACAGGGCACACAAGAAGTGCCCAAACCAGCATCTGTTTGCAGGAACAAAGATGAATCACCCCTGAATTGGCTCAGTCTCAAACAGAGTGTTTCATGAAAGTTCTGTGATGCAACATCACCAGGTTAGATTCATCACCTAAATTATCAGCGTGGGTGGCCCACATAGGCAATGCGATGAAGGGAAGAAGCTTCCAACAGCCGCTCTCATTTGCCTTTCTGGCTCCATCCAGGTCTGCGCCTTTTTGCAAGGCAACAAAAGCTCCAGGGTAGGCAGTGAGAGCAGCTCCCCTTCAGAGCGGACTGACAAGGACTTCTCCGTCCCCCCGCAGTACTACTGGGTGGTACCACAGCAGGAGATACGCCAACTTCAGATGGTTCAACAGCTCCCATGCTTCAGTACAGCAAGCCCTCTACGTGGTAGTACCAGCTCACTTGCACAGCAAGGAATTCCAGGAAGAAAGGATAGCATGTAAAACCCCCGACGCTGCAAAAACTACCGTCAGTTTGGGGTAAACACCAAGAGACAGGAGATCAGGTTTATGCCTCTGCTGAAAAAAACCCAAATTGTTGCATGAACCAAACAAGCCTTTATTTCTCAGAGTTTTCTGGTTTGCATCCTTACAGCTCTTTGCTGCAAGTCTCAGCTCAGCTCTCACTGTCAACCTCCGATAGCCCCCGAGACCTCTTCCCTATTGCTTCCGCTGTCGTCCCTCCCTGCCTCTTCGCCGCGGCCTGGGAAAGCGGCCGTCTGCACTGTGCTGGCTTTGAGCTCCACAACGCTGCTTGGCTGCACGGCACACGCCGCCAGGTGATCCCAGACTGTCCTCCTTCCCAAACCCGCACCAGTTTGGGTCTGTGTAACCTCTTCCGGATTTTCACAAAGCCTGTAGGAACCCCCAGGTTTTTAGAGGTTTGCTCCTGTGGCTCATTTGGCTGAAAGCGGGTACAAAAGTTACTGGCAGGCACAAAGCAGCACCACACAGTGTGTGTGTGCTTATCACAACTCCTTGCAGACCCAGGAGTAACCCCCCAAATTAGTGTCAGTCTAGACAGACAGCAAGACCCGAGCACATAACCCACTCATCCCTTTGATACTTCGAGGGGGCTGAACACGTGAACTCAGCTTATGAACTTGACTCCCTTGCTAGCCCCAGGATCTCCTGCTAGAGAAACATTTAAACAAACCTATGCTCCTGAAATAATTGCTGCGTTTGTCATTAATTATTCTTTTGACCTTTCTTTACAGCTGGCTGTTGCACTCCAATTAAACACAGAACAACCGTAGTGGCACGATGTCACCTCTGATTCCTGCTGCCCTCGGAGGTTATCTGAATTTCCCCAGGGCTCCCATTTCCCTGCGCCGCATCAGATGGCACAGCTCAGGCTGGCACAGACAACCGCACAACGGTGCCCAATTATGCAGCAAAGCAGCACTCTGAGGCAACTGGCTCAGCACTGTCACTTGGAGAGCAATCGGTGCTGGGGAAAAGCATTTCTGATCAGAAAACTCAAGAGAGCATCGTTAACAGCTGCAAAGAAGAAGAATCAGCATTTCTGGCTTCTTATTTACAGATGTCTACACAAATAAACTAACTCGAACAAACGCACTCCGATGAATCAGGAAATGTGCCAGGCAGCCATCAATCCCACGGCCAGCCAGCGCCCATGCCGGCAGGGAATCAGGTTTACCAGCACAACCAGGGCCTGCAGGCCAGCGGCCTGCGGGCGGAAGAGTTACCACACGACAAACTGAACGCTGCCGCTCCCCTCATTGCTTCAGGATCGGATCCGTTGTCCTGCGGCAGCGGGCAGGACCACGTACAGCAGTTGTAACGTGGCAGCTGAGCAGATGTGCTGCCTCCCCCTGGCGAGGGGGGAGCACAGTGGGAAATGCCCCTTGGACACGCTGGGGCTTGTTTGGTAGCGCGAAGGCTTGAACGCTGTTCTAAGTAGCCCTGGTCTCGGTCCAGAAAGTGCATATGATTTACCAGCTAAACCCACCTGTCCTCGGCAGAGCACGCGCTGTCCCACCTGGGCCTTCAGGGCCCACGTCCCAGAGGCGTTCGGCCTTTCTCCGCTCCCGCAGCTGGGTGCAAGCCTACGCTACGGCTCTGAAGCTGCATCCAATGTCAACGTTGTGACTTGGACACGAGCCCTCTCCTTAAAGGGCAGCCCCGGTACTGTCAGCAAATCCTTCTTACATGAAAGTACGTGTCGTCTTCACATACCGTGATACGAAGCGTGTGTTGTCAGTCTGTCCCTCAATTTTTTAAGAGGCTGCTGGATCTGCTTCCTTTCCACTCCAGAGGAAGTGTTGTAAATAGAGGCTGCTTTCGTGAGAGTTTGTGTGAGTGGGCTGTGTAGGTACTGACGGTTGTGGATGGAGAAACTGTTATCGGAAAACAGCAGGAAAGCACACGCTGGGAAGGCACTGTGCAAAATTCTCCCAAGAACTTGTAAGCTCTGGAGACTGATGGTCTTGTTGAAATCACACGCGCTGACAATCTCAGTTTGCCAAGAACCTGCTGAGACCGTGTACGGCCACCAGCACTCCCTGCCATCAAGAGCAGCCGTGTAACTCAGCCCATAGTCAAAAGGCCTGTGGCAGCTACCTGCAGCCAGAGACTACAGGGGCATATATACCTGGTGAAATAAAGCCCAGCCCGAGGGACTTTCCAAACACCCGCCCAGAAGCCACCGATCTTCCACTTCTGACCGTGCAGCGTGGCCCAGCCTGCCAGCCTCTGCGCCAGCTGGGCAGCCGAGGGAGTGAAGATGTGAAGGCAATGTGTGCGCAGCTGACACACAGCGGTAAAGCTGCGACCCAGGAGCACCTCCACAGGCTGGAGTGGTGGGCCAAGAGGAGCCTGATGGCATTCAAGGACGCACGCAGGGTCCTGCAGCTGGGGAGGAGGAACCCCTTGCAGCAGTCCTGCCCGAGTTCAGCGCAGGGCCGCCCGCCTCCACGCTCAGGTGTGGGAGCACCAGCTTCACGAGAGGCCGAGGCCTGCGAAGTGCAGGACGCGAGGCGGCTTTGTGGGCAGCACAGCGACCCACGGGAAGGCCAGCGGGGAGCCGGGGCCGGGCCGAGGGGCGGGAGGCCGAGGGGCGAGGGCAGAAGCGGGAGGCAGAAGGCCCTGGCCAGACCCACGGAGAGGCCTGGCCCGCCAGGCGCTGGGACAGGCCCGTGCCCGCGCTCTGCTGCCCAGGCGGCACCGGCTGCCCAGGAGAACACAGCTGCCCGGGAAGGGGCAGCTCGGCAGGGGAAGGGGGAAGCGGGAACCTGCCGCGGGCCCACCCGCCCCGTAGCCC
>JAAGAY010011791.1:30883-83931 GCA_011801015.1 Ardeotis arabs
CCGGGGCCGGGAGCGCAGCTGCAGGCGGGCGGGCGGGGGCCCGGGCCCGGCCCAGCGCGGGGCCCTGCGGGGAGAGGCCGGGCTGCACCCCGGGGCGGGGGACGGGCCCCTCCTCTCCCGGGCCCGGCCGAGGCTGCGGGAGCAGGTCCGTGGCGGTCGAACCCGTGGGAAGAGCGAGCGTTCGGCAGCCGCGAGGGGACGGGAGGGTCCCGGGGCCGAAGGCAGGAGAACGGGGGTTTAGCCATTGCTGGCTTGGCTGTACTTGCCAACCGACCGTGTCACAGGTTTGTGTAAAATGGAAGAATGGCAAGATCTGGCGCTGAATGTGTCGTTTCAGCAGCCTTGGCCGAGTCGTTCCCGTTGTGGGAACACTGCCTCGTGGCGCGAACACGGCTGCGTGGGTCCCAGTCCATGCAGAGCCCTTGGCTGTTTCATTTTCCGTGTTCGGTTTGTGGTCCCACGCGTTGTTACCAACGTGATTCAAATTATCTTCTGAAGACCGAGGCACGGTCTAATGAAGGCCTTTTGGTGGTATGCGTCTCTATAGCATCTGAGCCCGTTAGGAACCTTAATTTATTTTAAAGACAGCCCTTTGGAAAATAATACCCAGTTAGTGTGCAGATAAAATGATTTGCAGTTTTGGGGTGGAAAACAGTGGCACAGAGTAGTAAAGGTCAAAAGCATGAATGAATCCGATGACCTAAGGCCTCTGCTCCGTAGTGTGTAGCACTTCACGCTTTATAGTTTCAAAATACAGCTGCCAAAAATTCTCTGGCAGCAATGGATACTTTCTAAACCTTACCTTAGAGCGCCAAGGCAGGTGTCTAGGGAGTGAGGAGCACAACCAGGATCGCCTCGAAAGCTCTGGGCCGTCATCATACGGGAACTTTGTGGCAGAGACAGAATCTACTTCTCCAGCATATCGCCGAATGGAGAACCTCTTGTTGCTTCCTGCGGTCTCCTGCCTTGTTTCCCTCTGAACTCATGGACCTGTTTCCCCTAGTTCCCTTCCCTGCAGACGCTGCTCGGTCCCCCGGGAGCCTTTGTGCTCCGTGAGGTGGACATCCTGTGGAAGAGCGCGCGCGCGCACTGCGCTGCAAGCTGTAAATACAGGATTGCACAGGGTCTGAATGAAGGCTGCAAAATGTCAGCAAGTTTCAAAAACTGATAAAGCTTTTAGCTTTGTCCGGTAATGTGTATTAATTTCTCCTCTTTTACTGTGACTTTGGATGTTTCAGGTCTCTCTACATCTAATTAGGCAGAATAGTTCTAATAGTATATTATGTTGTGATTTTTCCTCTTAGAATTAAGTGTCTGTCCTGCGTAGGTACCGTGTGTCACATAATAGGTGACTTAAAACCAGTAAATATTATACGTGTGATTTATATATAGTTAAGTGCAAGGTGTTTCAACCAGAAAATTTTTAGCTGAACCAAATGAATAGATTACAATTGACCATTCAGTTACTAAAAAATGTGCGTGGCGGAAGTAAGAAAACAACCAATTCCAGCTGGTTGTTGGCTTTGTGAGATTTTGTGTCGCCCATTCAGATGGCAATTCAATGGGAGATTCTTGTGAGTGTGGGTGTTTTAAAAGCTGTAGTTTTATCATTGTGGGATTTTTCTCTTCCCACATTACAGGATTCTAATGCAGATGTTTTGTGTGTTTCAGTGGTCGAAGGATTAGCTCTGCTGGATTTAGGGGTCTCGCCGTATTCCGGAGCTATTTTTCATGAGGTCGGTATGCACGCTTTGTTTTGAAACGTGGTGCTCAAGCGGCGCGTTTCTTAGTCGTACTGCTCATGGACTGGCAAAGCCTGGGGACCTGTCTTGTCCCAGAGACTTCAGAGAACTTGGAGTGGTGTAGCTCTCTGCAATAGTTGTATGTGTCGTGAGCTAGCACGATGAGGAAATGCAGTTTGTCACCGAATAAGCCATTGCTGTGCGGGTGATAGACGCTGTAATATTTATCACTGCATAAGCAGAGTCCGAAATCGGGGAAATCTGTAATAAGGAAAATACTCTGTTCACACCCAGCTCTTTCTGTCAGCAGAGGCCGAAGCAGGGAGAGACAGTGGCACTGGGAGTCTGAACACAGTTTTACTGGATAGCAGCATCTTGAGTTTCTGCATTTGCACAAGCGTGCGGTACATTTATTCCTCATCTTGGAAACACCTCGTTCCTCCAAACACTTAAGCACCTGTGCCCTTGAGTGGCCTTACTGATAGGAAGGTGCGCTCATACACAGTGTCGCCTACGGATGAGACAGATACTTTGTTTGCCTCTGAAAACTTGTTTCTCTTCAATAAACTCTCCTTGAAACACAACCTTCTCCCAGACTGTGAAATATTTTCCCATGCTTATTTATACCATCACGTTATTTTAAAAGTATTTCAAAAGAAATGTATTTTCTCACAGTGAAGACTGAATTTACACCATGTAGAATCACAGAATCTTTAAGGTTGGAAAAGACCTCCAAGATCATCAAGTCCAACCATCAACCCAACACCACCATGTCCACTAAACCGTGTCCTGAAGTGCCACCTCTACACGTTCTTTGAACACCTCCAGGGATGGTGACTCCACCACCGCCCTGGGCAGCCTGTTCCAGTGCCTGACCACTCTGTCAGTGAAGAAATTTTTCCTAATATCCAACCTAAACCTCCCCTGCAGCAACTTGAGGTCACTTCCTCTCATCCTATCACAAGTTATTTGGGAGAAGAGACCAACACCCACCTCCCTACACCCTCCTGTCAGGCAGTTGTAGAGAGCAATGGGGTCTCCCCTCAGCCTCCTCTTCTGGGACTGAACAATCCCAGTTCCCTCAGCTGCTCCAGACCCCTCACCAGCTTCGTTGCCCTTCTCTGGTCCCTTTCCGCTGAGCAGCTTTCCAGCCACCCTTCCCCAAGCCGGAGCGTTGCGTGGGGTCGTTGTGACCCAAGCGCAGGACCCGGCACTCGGCCTTGTTGAACCTCACACAGTTCACCTCGGCCCAGCGGCCCAGCCTGCCCAGATCCCTCTGCAGAGCCTTCCTCCCCTCCAGCACATCGACACTCCCGCCCAGTTTGGTGTCATCTGCACACTGACTGAGGGGGCACTCAGTGTAAATGTAGTGCTTTCAGATTAAGTGTTTCTGTCAAAGGAATAATTCTTCTTATTCCAAAGGAATAATGCTCTTCCTCTTACCTAGAAGGGAAAAGCTGTGGGAGTAAAAGGATGATAGTCCTACTGCTTTACGTTTTTAACATGCTTTCTTCTTTTTGCTTTGTAAAAGACTCATCTAAACAACCAGCTAAACAATGAAACCAGCTATGTAGGAAATACTTTCAAAAGTACCTGCAAAGAACCTGGAAAAATAGATTCTCTAGAAAAAATACTTTCTAAAGCTTTTCTTTATACGCTTTTTGTTGTAACTCTGCCACTATACTTGTAGAATTGAAAAGTTGGACTAGAATGTAAGTTTCAAAGTTGATGATGTCTTTTGTAAAGTGTATTGAGGCCTTTGCAAGGAAAAACACAGCGGGTGTGCTTTGTTTGGTTGCTTTACTCTGAAGTAACGGCATTGTAGAAAAGGCTAAGGAAAATTGCCTTGCACAGTCTGTCCTAGCACCACTCCGTTTTTCTCATCAAATCGCCAGCTGTTTTATCTGGACAGTTTTTGACATGGGTTTCCCTTCTGCTCTCTTTTAGACCCCGCTGATAATATATCTCTTCCACTTCCTGATTGAATACGCTGAACTGGTGTTCATGGTAAGTGCTCCCGGAAAGCTCCCCTTGAAAGGTGCTGTTCTGTGAAACGCTGAGCGTGACTTTCCTTTTCCTCCTGCAAGAGGAGGCCTTCAGCCTGCCCGTAGTTCAGGCTCCTGCTGAGCCCACGGTTCAGTTAGAAGAGCAGCTTTGCCTGTACAAACCCACGTTCGGGCTTTTCCCTCGTTCCACATGTTCCTTCTTTTTTCTGAGTTCTCAGTTGGGTAAGTTTCCCCACAGAGGGACAGGAACTTGGCATTTGGTTTCAAATTTCAAAAATTGCCTCTTAAAGATCAGAATATTTTGTGTCTCCCGGCCTGATCCCTACACTGCAGTGTTTCTCACTAAAACCCGCTGCCAAACCCCAGGCCTGCAGAGAGAGCACAAACAGGTTCGTCCTCCACGTCTCTTGTAAACTATTCTGTGAGTCCTGCGTAACTCAGGACAGAAATCATGTAGCTGGCTGCCCATGCCGCCTGGTGCAGCCTCTCTCCCCGGATCCCCGCTGGGCAGCCTCCTGCAGCGCCAGCCGTCGGCGTTGTGCCTGTGCTGGGTGTTCAGATGAGTTCAGATGGCTGTGCCGCGGCCCAGTGAGTTCGGGGCAGCTCTAGGCGCTGTCACACGCAATTGATGGACAGGGGGGTTTAGCGGGCTGGGCGCTGCCCCGGTGTTGCCCATGCTCTCGTTAGAGCGGCGATTCTCTTACCCTCGCATGCTGCCTTCCCCTTGATTCCCCGTTTCTTGCTTTGTATCTTTGATACAGCTCATGGCTTCGAGGTTGAGTGGTGCCGTGTGAGCACAGCGTACAAATCAGCAATCTAGTGTTTTTAAACCTTATTTTTTCTTCTTGTGAGCTGAGTCAGATCACAGTCTTTATTCAGCATTGTGGTACTGGCCAATATCTTTTTCTCCGTTTGTTTATTTTCCTTACAGCCCGTCTGTCTGTGCCTTGCTTTTTTTTAGATAACTGATGTGCTAACTGCTGTTGCCCTTTACTTGGCCATTCAGGACTTCAACAAAGTTGTGGTAAGCTGACTTGCCTGTGCTGCTGACCCTCTTCTCCCAGCAAATATACATATAAATATCTTGTACCAAAAAAAACACATGCCAGGGGATGCAGTATCACCCAGTCCTTGTTGCGGTAAATCTGATCATATCTGGATGATCCATAAACATGGGGACTGAATGTGGCAAACACTGGAGGTATTTTAAGTTTTGTTGTGGCGGTATTACAGTATGAAACAAATTCGTGTCTGTATCTACCACGCTGCACCTGAGTGATGATCACAGCAGTGTAGGTTCTTTAGTCCAAAAGGAGTTTAAAGAGTTGGAGAAATCTGTGAGAATGCACTAGCCGATGAAATGCAGATGAGTCTAGGGTCAGGGTGCACAAGATGGGATGTGAGATTTTAGAACGTGTACTGAAAACCCCCCGTCAGTTGTTGTGGCAGTTTGCAGTATGCAGAATTTAATTACTGGACTATGGATTTGGCATGGCAAGACTTTTGGCAAGACTTGAGAGCTCGCTTTTCTCACCTCTGCTCCTGCTACAGTCTTCTGTATGCTTTGTAGCTAGAGCCTGGAATGTTCTACCCTCAACGCGGTTTGTGTTTGCACACAGCATGAGTTAGTACACAGACTGGAAATGTGTAAAGGAAGGAATAAACCTTCCAAGGATGCTGAGGTGACATAAATCGTTCTGCTGAGCAAGGTGAGAGTCTAACACCAAATATTACTTGTTCCCTTCAAATTATCTGTATTTCAAGGTGAGTAATTCCTCCCAGCGTTCTCGCATAATTAGCTCGAAGGACGTTTTGTGTAAGCGGTGCTGTGCTCTCTGCAATCCTAGAGGGGCAGGGATTTGGTATCAACACGAGCAGGGAGGCTGCATTTTCTACAGCATCTGTGTGGTCTCCCGTCTAGCTACGTACTTGCTCCTTGTCCTCTGACTCTGAGGTTGAAGAAATAACTCATTATAGAACTGCAGTCCTGTAAAAACCTTGCGTGTGAGTTACTCTGCTTGTTGAGAATTTATTGCCAGTATCTCTCTCCTTCTGTCTACCACGGCATGGTCCAGTAGGTTCATAATTCAGATTTCTCTTTTGTCTCCATAGAGAGCATCATAGAACAAGATAGATTAAAGACAGAGATCTCTCCCTAAAGGAGACTTGACATGGAGGTATCCATCTTCAAAGTACCAAAGACCACGTACTTCTCTGACTTGGTTTCTTAAGGGCTTGTGTGTTGAACAGTGAATTTATAAAGTCAGCTTTTCACTGGAGATCCAGACAAGCTTTAGGAAGACTGAAAGTATTAAACTCTAGTGTGGTGAATTCACCATCAGCTGTGTCAAGAGTTAGACACATGTAATTGAGGAAGTTCAAATAAGTAGAGATTATCTACTTTCTCATGACTGCCACTTCAGTTGTTAAGAATTTGGGAAAAGAGAGGGGTTGTTTGTTCTGTTTGTCCAACACCGCACGCAACGTGAGTTTTGGCTCACGCCTGGGACTCATGTATGTTGTTCCACAGTAATGGAAATCCTGAATAATAAGAAAGAATTACTTTCTTCATCTGACAGTCTTTGATCATTCTCCCTTCTTCAGTTCAAAAAGCAAAAGCTCCTGATAGAACTGGATAAATACGCACCGGATGTGGCTGAACTCATCCGGACGCCCATGGAGATGCACTACATCCCCCTCAAGGTAGCACTGTTGTAAGTATTGCTTCGCGGAGGCTGCGCAGTAGCCTGCTGTGGTTCCTCAGCTCCCTTTGCCTTTTATTTGTCTCATCTGGGGCTTCAACATTTGTTGAAGATTTTTTTCTTTTTCGCCAGAAGTTCTGGATTTCCTGTTACACATAAAAATCCCCCCAGCTCAAAATACTCTGTTTGAAAGTGAAAAGCAAATGCTTTTCCAAATGTTTGTTGCCAACGAGTAAATTCACTCAGACACTCTAAGACAGGCCCAACAGCATAAGGTCATTAATGTGGTAGCAAGGATGTTGTGTCTGCACAGATCACATTCCCATTTATTTTACCTGTATGCTAATGTCATCAAAACTGATTTTATGCCTCCCAAATGTCTCAGGCATCTTTTCATAAAAGTTAGGAGAATTTTTGCACAGTTGAACAAAATGTTTGCTGAATATCACAACTTGAATATCCCAGAATTCAGAGATATTTTAAGGTTGTGATCTTAATAATGTCATCTCATGGTGTTCCTCTATATGCTAAATATTTTTTCTATTTCAAAAATCTTCAAGTAAAATAAATAATATACAAGCAAGGTACTTAATGTCAAAGAATTATTTTTTTAATTGGCATTTTTATGCAAATAAATTATTATCTGACTTATTCTGTGTCAGAGAGAGCTTTCCATTAGATAATTTGGTTTTTTTTTTTTCTTATTTTCAAATGAATTTTGTAAAATGATACATTCCCAAGGATGAGAAAGATAGAGTCTGTAAATTGCAGGCTGTTTGTATTTAATCTTGTTGCACATTACCACAGCAAAGTTGGCATTAAGTTGTACCTGTCCTGCTGGAGGCTGTCTCTCTGGAAACGCAGAAAAAAAACCAGACTGGGACTTGGAGAAGTGTTAAAAATATTTATGTAAAGAGATAATTAGGAAATCATCAGCCATATCTACTCACTCTGATGACTGATTTCATTATTAGCAAGGCTGATTGATACATTGTCTTGCTTATTGTAATCCTTCCAAACGTTTTTCAGGATTTTGGGGTTATGGTAATTCTAATTTCCAAAAAGAGCTGGCATCCTTACTAGCTAAAGTGTTGCTGCATTCTGCAAGGTAAAAGTGTTCAGAGTTTGCTTTCTTTCCATAATTCCAATTAAAATATGGTTTTCATAGCTGGCAGATTTTTTGCTCAGATGATGTGGTGGTGAAGATAAATAATTGCTGTGCAGCGGCAGCTGAGTTGGGGGAAACTCTGCTAATGCCTCAGGATTTGTTTCCATCTTGCTATCGTCTTATTTTTGTTACTCCCTCAGAGTCAGTAGATGTGAGTAACAGGAAGAGTTTCCTTTGGACCCCAATATTCTAGGTCTGACTGAATGAACACACAGCGTTTCTGCAAAGCAAGGAACATTTTTGGTAGTAATTTTCTAGGATAGAAATTGCATTTTAGACGCCTCCCCAACCGTCTCCTTTCCCCCAGTGTGCTCCCTGTAGCCGCTGTGTCCAAGGCTGCAATCCAAGGATCTGGTTTTTGCTGCAGACTAAAGAACCTGTCCAGCTGAATTAATGTAATGATGAGAGAATCCCGTCAAATGTAAATAAAGAAATGGCAAATTGCATCTGTTTTTCCTTTGAACATCTCTTTAATGAGTATTTCCTTCGAATGGCATGAGCGTAACTCAGCTTTGCTCTTTTCCAGCTATCTGTTAAACCCCTACACTGTGATGTCTTGTGTGGCGAAGTCCACCTGTGCCATCAACAATACTGTCATTGCATTCTTCCTTTTGGCTACGATAAAAGGTAACGCGATGAAGAAAAAATGGTTCATTATGTCTTTCTGTAAAGATTAGAAAATTAGCAGAAATTAAATCAAGGTGGAACTTTACAAATGTGATTGCTACAAAGATCTCAGTGAAACACATCAGAAACGGGGACTGGAGCAAGGTCAGAGTTCTGCCTGAAATCACAAGAGATCAAGAGACTTTATAGTCAAGGCAAAACTTCCTTTCGTCTCAGTGTACCTAGGAGTTTAATCTCTAAAAACTGACTCCTTCTCCTGGATGACTTTGAACAGTTTTCTGTTTATGAAGAAATGCGTGGTTGTGTGTAGGAGAACGTAATGCTCTGCTGCTCTTTCTTTTGTACACGAATATGCACTTAAAATGTTGTATATATATTTTTCAAAGTGTACCTTTGAGCGTTTATTCAAAAGCAAGCAGTTGCCTGTAGCTGTTATTTGGTTTTTACTCACAGTTGTAACCTTGGTTTGAAATGAGCTAATGGAGCTTTGGGGAAGCAGAAGGAGTAACCAAAGACTCTGTTTCACTCATTTTGTGCATAATGCCAGGTTTCTGTTTCTTTTTTGACTCCTCAGTGCTAAAGTCTTTCAGCATATGTGATTTGTGCTAGTCACATAAGTTTTAGGAGTCCTGTGCTGGATCAGAGGAAAGGTCAGTCTGGTCTCTTGTCTCTGGCGGTGCCCAGACCCAGATATTGCGTGGAAGGCGGATATAGATTGCTTTTACTAGTGTTTCCAAAAGAAAGTTTTACTCCAATTAGTAATTGAGGCAGGAGGGGGTTTGATTTAAAAGCATTTGCAAAAGCCAATGGGGGTCCGTTCAGTTAAACTGATTTTTAACTGTTCACTGATACCGTGAGACAAATAGTTCAGTCATAAACAAAACTGAAGTGGCTCTCCCCTGGTTTTCTCCCTGATTGGGAGTGTGGCAGCCTCTAGGTTTTCAAGTGGGCAAAGAGAGGATATCAGATTATGGCTATGATTTCTGGGTCCCGATTCCTCAGATCTGTGCGGAATTGAGCACTCGATAAAACAGAGGATAGGGAGGTTACTGTCTAGGAGAGTGTGGCTGCAGAGTGGAGAAGGCTCCTCACCAGGTAACCCTGTGTTTTCTCTTTAAAAAGGTGGGAGCAGAGAGAAGCTGACCGGGTGCTGGACGTCAGTAGGCTGACCGTTAGTCCAGTGCACTGAGTCAGGATTCTTGCTGCCTAAGCTGTGTTTTTACAGATTATTTCCATGCAGTGATGTAAGACTGGAAGCTGTAAGCAGGCTACTGCACTGGGTGCTTGTATTTTTATTGCTTAACCTGGGATCTTTTGGGCTTCTGGTGCTGATAGTTGGGCAGTGTGAGTACTCGGCACTTAGCTCAACCAGAGACACCTCAAATAACACTTCCTCAGTGAAGGTGTTCATATTTTTAAGACCACCTGGAAAAGCTAATCCTTTCTGTGCCTCAGTTTTGGTATCTGGTGTCCATACAGTAGGACTGATGCCCCTTCGTTCCTTCAGCTGCAGAGTTCCACTTGCTCTCTTTCACAGAGCTTTGCAGAGGGCCCTGACACGTTCGGTGACGAGGTTATCCAGCATGCCCAGGATGGCTGTAACAGCTGTTTCATGCGGATATGACTTCAGTGAATGCATCCCTGTGCATAAACTGCAGCCAGCATGGTGATTATGTGAACCCCTTCCTGGGTGTGGGCCAGAGGAGATAGAAACCAGGCAGCGGTTCTTTCTGGTGGGAGAATCGCCTCGGTCTGAGTCACTCTCCGTTCAAAATGTGGTTAAGAAAAGGACACTCTCCAGGCCACGTTCTGCTAAAAATGCCTTGAAGTGATGTTCTGATGTTTGTAAAGCCCCTGCAGAGGGTTATGCATTTCTTCTCATTTGGATTTCCCATCTGTAAGGCTGTTTATGTGAAATGTGCCTTACAAATTAACTTTTTTTTTTTCCTTTGCAGGTAGTGCCTTCCTCAGTGCTGTGTTCCTGGCCTTAGCAACATACCAGTCACTGTACCCTCTCACGCTGTTTGCTCCAGCCCTGCTTTACCTTCTGCAGGTAGATGATTTCTGACCTTTGGTACCTGTCCTCTTGCCGCTGTGCAGGGACAGGCCATGGCCAGTGAGAGGGGGGTCGGGCAAGTCCTGAGTTCCAGAAAAAGTGACTCTCCTCACACCATGGGAAGTCTGAAGCCTTAATGGGGATGCTTGTGCATGGAGAAAAGGGAGCAGAAGGTCATCTACAGAGCTAGCTGGTGTTTAGCTTGCCTGAAATAAGGGCTATTCCTTGTGTCATGTGAATAGCAATTAGGATTTTAGACCTGGAGAGGAGGGATGGGGAGCTGTATGTTTCAATTGCTCAAACCTGGAAATGCTGATTTGGAGTTTAATGGCAAAGACATGTGCTTGTGAAGGTGGCTGGTTGCCCTTGTCCTTTCTCCCTCCCCGTTCAAAGGATCTCTGAGTTCCAGCAGGGCTGACCTAAGTCGTTCCTGGGTGCACAGTGCCTGGACAGACAGACACCGCTCCAGGCCAAACCAGCCCAGCAGTAGGCAGGGGAGGGTTCAAAGCTGAGGCAGCTCTTTGCTGGTGAGCGGATTCATCACCAGTTTGCCCGCGTGCTTCCAGCTGGTCTCTCTCTTAGCTCTTGTGCTGATGCTGTAGACAATGACTTAACCGAGAATCCGAATTATAACGCACTTAGTGAAAACTGATCATTTGCTAGTCTTACTCTGATACGGGAGCAGGGTGAGGCTGGGACCGCTAGCAGAGGACTCTTGTCCCAATTCACGGGTCGCTTGGTGATAAGTTTTATTATTTTTGCCATTCTGGAAGTCCTGGTGTTGAGTGTTTCACCAGCCTTTCTTGATTGCTTCTGTCGTGTCTCCCTGATGATTTTTATAGCTAATCTTAACTACAGGTTACTTACAGCCTGTTTTCAAATCTCTGAGCTTCGAGAGAATGGAGAGGCAGTTCTAGTCCATTTTCTTTCCCTAGCTATCTGACATGAATGTCTCTTACTTTTTTTCAGAAATGTTATTATTATTATTATTATTACTCTTTGCTAGACAAAAACTTCTGCAGAGTCAGTGTTGCTTTTTCAGTTTGATAATTTTTAGGAGCATCTACTTTACATATTTCATATTTGAATCTCATTTGTTCTCTTTTAACTGTAGTCAAAGTAAAGTGGCTGTGAAGGACAAGCATTGTGTTCAGAAGCAACAAGTGCTTTGATACATGAATGCCTAATTTGCAACTTTTATAGAGGATCATGCTAGTGTGTGTTCTTTTATCCAGATTTGTAAATGAACTGTCCTGCACTCTTTATACAGAATTAAATAGCTTTTCTCCAGCACTTTCCAACCTATCCTGCCACAAATACTTGGTAAACTTGCTTGCATTGTTCCAGTGAGCGGCGTTAAACACACTGTGACTGAGAACACAGCATGCTTTACGCAGAGCCACACAGAGTCAGTTAGAGCTGGCTCTCTGTGCCTCTCCTGGCACCAAATGGAAAAGCCACATCACTGGCTTGGAGCTGCAGAACTCCGAGCGATTCCCAAAGGCGTTTGCCCCTGTGTGTGTATTTGTCTTTACAAATGCAGTCAGGGGGCCTCTTGGAGTGAGATACCGATATGTTACGTGACAAGGGCTTGTGGTTGACCTGTCAGGACACGTGGCAGTGGCAGGACTGCAGCAGTTGTCTTTGAGGAGGCAACCTTTGTGCTTAGGAACCTGCTGGATGTCCTCTTTCCCTGATTTCAGCAGTGCCAGTCCGCGTGGTGGAGACCTGGCATGGCGGGGTGGTAGGTCGTGGAGCAGAGCCCTCGGTCACCCCGTTGATGTGGGTTCTGCAGTAGAAGGCAGGCAGCAGTACGGTGTTGCAAACATCTGGGATATAAGTGTAGCTGTGAGGAGGTGTGTGTCAATCTTACATTGAGCGCGTGAGACGACTCGCTGCGCTGCGAGCAGAAACGACCAGCTTAGCTGTATTTTCAAGCACAGTTCTGGAAACGTGTGCAATGTGTGTGACTTAACTGGCCAGAGTGAAGAACATCAAGCAAATTGTGCCTGAGAGCTGCTCCTTCCAGTGCCATAGTGCCAGTGTTTGATGCTTTCTTTCATCAATTTAAAGATACTCTGAACACTCAGGCTTTCTTGTGGTTTTCCACCTGATGAGGGGTATCTGTCTCCTTGTATTTGATTTTCAGCGTCAGTTCATACCAATAAAATTGAAAAGTAAAAGCTTCTGGCTCTACACCATGCAGTATGCGGCCCTCTACCTGTGCAGCCTGGTGGTGATCATCTGCCTCTCCTTCTTCCTCCTCAACTCCTGGGATTTTATCCCATCTGTTTACGGGTTTATGTAAGTATGAGGGTTTTTACTGTTTTTTTTTTCTGTCTAGCCCCCGCTATGTTGTTTCTTGTGCATCACACGCAGGTGCCCAACTCCCTGTCCTAAAGAGTGTGTGATCTGTGGTTTTACTGGCAATGCAGGAAAAGAAAGAGTGTGTGGAGGAGAGCAGGCATTAGCCCACTTCTGTTAATTAAGTAACAGCAAGAATTAGAGAAGACAGAAGATATTTTCCACTGAGCTGTTTGGAAATGGATTCGATTGTTGAGCTACCATGGCTGTGAAATTTTAATCTCTGGAGAAATGTCTGCTTGGGAATGGTTTAAGTCCTTCTGGGGCACAGGGAAGGGTTAATCCCTTTTCTCTCCAGGTTTTCACCCCTTCGGTTTCTCTTCCACAGATTTAAAATATAGGTCCTCCATCCAGTAACACACAATGATTAATTAATGTAACAGAGCCAGGGCAGTGAAAAACGACCATTTTAAAATGTTATCTTGACTTTTCTTTTCAAATTTCAGCCTTTCTGTTCCAGATCTGACACCCAATATTGGCCTTTTCTGGTACTTCTTTGCAGAGATGTTTGAACACTTTAGTCTTTTCTTCGTATGCGTGTTTCAAATCAATGTGTTCTTCTACACCATTCCCTTGGCAATAAAGCTGAAGTAAGTATGTTTCTCTGCTGGTTTTTTACTTTCAGTTGTCCAGTGGAAGCTTATAAGGCTGGTGTCAGATGTCTGGCTCTACAAGCCTGAAAAAAAGGGCCTATCCTCCTCATTTCCCAAAGTTTCCATATTCATTCCTCTTTAATCAAGTGAGTTGGTCTCTGCTGTGCGACGGATGTGTTGCAGGCGTGAAAAGAGAGGGCAGAAATTTAGGCTGTAGAGGTGCCTGCTTCCTGCCGGCGTAAGCCAGTGTAGTCAGAAAGCAAGAGCTCTTGGCTGGAGCTTCAAGTTCTTTGTTGTCAGAAAAAAAAAGTGAAAACTTGGGGACATTCCTAGCAGGCTGCGCTGGCAACTTACCCTTCTTTCTGATAAAAGCACCCGTTAACACTCCCGGATTCTCAGTGAGCTTATTCTGTTGCCTTGGAATGGATACAGGCATCGGCACGTGCTGGAGGGATAACTACGGGCTTCTCCACATAACCTTCAGGGAGGAGGTGAATGAGGCAGAGCTGGGGAAGAGCAACCCAGGTGACCAACTCTGTCCATGTGTGTCGAGCGGAGGCGTGCCGTTTCTGTGTGAGGGCAGCGAGCAGATGTGCGTACCCCTACGCTGCTTCTCTGCAGAGCGGCCCAGCCTACCCCACCCAGCACTCAGAGCCTTGTTTGGGAAGAACAGGGGTACGAGAGCCTCTCTGAGCCTATCCCACAGTACATTCGTGCCCTTGCTGATATTTATTTCCAGATTCCAGAGACCCTACTGCATCCTCTTACTCTTTGTGTCTTATCCCTTCTAGGGAACACCCTGTGTTCTTCATGTTTGTCCAGATTGCCATCATTTCTATCTTCAAGTCGTATCCCACCGTGGGAGATGTTGCACTGTACATGGCCTTCCTTCCAGTCTGGAACCACCTTTACAGATGTAAGTCCTGTGTGTTTCGTTGTTCCTTATCTGGAACGGGAAAGGACCTGTCCAGTAATTGTCACCACTAAACCAAAGCTGCCTCTTGTGGCCTCCTTGGGGGGTCTGGAAGGAGGCTTTGTTTTTCTGGTGATACAGTCCGTAATGTGTCTTTAGGACTAGGACTGAAATTGAATTTTGTACCTTATCTTCCCCCTTTCTCCAAGTTGTTCTGAAGATTAGCTTTTTTTCTAAGAACTTTTTACTGTCCTGCACAAGGGCTGTGGCTTATTTAAGCCTTTAAGGCTGTGTAGTTTGAACAAGGCTCTGGCAATTTGTGAGTCCCACAGCCTTAAAATCCTGCACCTTGCAGCAGTTCGTTGTTTTGCATCTACTTGTTTACTTAGAGTGAAAATAACTGAATTACTCTAAGCAGTTGTCCAGTTTTTCTTAATTGCTTCATAACGAACCTCTTTAGCTCTTTAAATCACCAGAGAGCTTCCAGATATTTTCAGATGCAGCCTCTAGAACCTGCTACACGGGGGAGATTTGGAAGCGCTGTGTTTTTCCTGGTATTTCTTGCTTAAACCAACTGCTTTGACCAATCCTGCCAGGCTGTCCAGGCCTTTTATTGCCGTCTTCTCTAACCCGGGCCAAGTGTGTTTATGGACAGCTAGCCTGCCTGATCCAGGAGGCATAGTCAGGAGCCAAGGGACCTGGAGACCGTCTGCTCTATTAGTTTCAGACTCAGGAAAGCTAAGGCCAGCTGTGACAAACAGGGCGGGAAGCCACAGGCTAGCCTCGTCGCAGCCATAGCAGGTGATGTACTTCTGAGAAATCCTGGTTCAGCGTAGGTCAGTTGCACATTCCAAGCACGCAGATAAGCGGACTGTGACCAGGGAGAGGGACACTCATCTGTCACATGCTCCCATCGCACAGCGAGGGGACAGACCTCCTCAACAAGTCATTTAAAAAGACATGTTAACAGGTTGGGATGTGGCAATGCTCTTAGGATGCCGGAGAGCTCCCGTCAGCCGCAGGACGAGCGAGAGCCTTGCAGTTCCCTTCAGGGACATGGGCTGAGCTGTAGCCACGCACAGCGACACAAGTGCCGGGATGAATTATAGTACTGCTGCCAAAGGACAGGCGTAGATAGTTCACAGAAAACAAAATCTCTTCTGGCCTAGTAGTTCATAGCTCTTTTAGACAAGCTTGTGCTTGGGTTGTGTCCACGTAACGCCCATGCAGACTGATGGATTTTGGCCACACTTGCACCTCCCGAGGTCATGTGTTTGTCAACACATTTGGCCTCTATGAGTTTCCTCCTTTTATGGTGCTTTCATTTCCTTACCACCTCCTCAGAAAGTATATCTTTTCCTATTGCCTGCAGGTTCCTTTTTTTCCTTTGTCATCAGCTTGACGAGGCTAGGGGATGGTGTACTTTGCTCTCTGAATCGTTGTGCTGGTGGAAAGGCCCTTCTCAAAACGGCTGGTTACTGTAGTGGAGGCACCAAAAAGCCTCCGAGGAAGAGTGTTTGGAAGCACTACCTAGAAGGGAAGAGCTACAAATGAGGATTTCACACTCAGGCAAAGGCAGGAGTATTTATTTTAAAGGGAAATGTAGCAGATTTCTTAGAAAAGCTACCTAGGAACTTACTAAAGCAAACTGTGAAATATTATTGGAGAGAAGTATGTGTTGGCAAGTGCCTCTCCCCCGCTGCGCGTACCCTGAATACCATTGCTGGTGGCGTGAGCATGGCTGCTCAGTAACGCATCGTTTTAACAGCGTGGTTTTCTTTTGCAGTCCTCCGGAACATCTTCATCCTGTCCTGTGTGCTCATTGTCTGCTCCTTCCTGTTCCCCGTGCTGTGGCATCTGTGGATTTACGCAGGAAGTGCCAACTCCAATTTTTATTATGCCATCACGTTGACTTTCAACATAGGGCAGGTTAGTAGAGCGAGGTAAACGAGGCTGCGCTTTGGGTGGAGTGTCCAGCAACAGTGGGTTCTGCAGGATGCGTCTGGCTCTTTGCATCCCGTGTAGTCCTGCGTGGCAGCTTCTTGCCTCTCCGTGCTCCGGCTGAAACCTGCCTCGTCCTCACCTTCTGGCACACTAATGGGAAAGAGTTCTTGCAGTATTTGAGCTGTAGCTTAAGAATCCAACGAGGCTGTACTGCAAGTTACGTGGTCTGTTGCTTGATAGCAGAGGAAAAGCATCTTGGTGTGGCAGGACTAAGAGCACGTGTGAATGAAGAAGATGAGCTGAGAGGGGAGATGGAAAAAAACCGTGGAGCAGCAGCAGGGGGGCCAGCCCACAGGCAAAGAGAACTGCCCGTGCACGGGGACGTGGCACCAATTTTTCTGAGCATTATACCTCACTGAAATGTACTTTTGTGGGCATGGGCAGGGTCCCGGTCATGCCAGGGCTTGCTCTCCCTGCTTCTCTCAAGGCTGTTCCAGATACATGGCTTTCCCTAGCCTGAGGGAAAACAGAGCTTAGCACCCCTGGAGAGTGGGGTTTGGTGTACACAGCTCTGCAGCCTTTTCCATGCCCTTCCTCTCTGCTGTTTCCTATGTCCCTACGTCCCGGGCCAGTTTCATATGTGAGTAAGCAGAATGTTCATTTCCTGTTAAAGCTGCCTTTATTTTGAACGTGCCTCAGCCACTTGCATTTGTCTGCTTCTCCTAAAACCAGAGGAGAAGTTTTGCCAGGCTCTGAAAATCACCTGCTTGTACACACCCCTGATAAACGGGGACAAACACCCGTTCCGTAAAAGCAGAGAGACTCCTGCAGTGAGTGGGGTGAGAGGGAGTTTAGAGACACTGCTAAGAAGCACTTACAGGAAATGGGGAGTGGCTCTCTAACTACGTGTCTTGCTGTGGGATGAAAGGAATAGTAAAACTTTAATTACAGGTGGGCAGGTGTTGATATTCTAAGAGGATTTTATTTCCTACCTGAGAAAGTCGCAGCAGGTCCTGCAAGGTCTTGTGCTCTGTGTAGATGCAGACAAAGCAAAAATTTGCCATCTCATTTCCTTGTGAGAAGGAACTAGCCCTCATCCCCACTAACCTCAGCTCTTTCTTTTTCCCAGTAAGACATCTGCAGAGAAGTTCAGTTAAAAGTAAAACCAGCTGTATTGGTACAGCCTGTCAGTAGTCAGCTGTGGCGTTCAGCAAAACCAGTGGCCAGGGTACGCGCGGCCGTTTTCACCCTCCCAGGTGTCCTTCGCTGTCTGTTCTCCTTCGCACTTTCTCCTCTGACCTCAGCAGGCCGCAGCCCTGTTTCTCTTTTCCCTCAGTCTCCGCCTGCTCCTCGGCTCCCAGCCGGCTGCTGAGCCTTCTCCGCAGCAGCTGTGTTCAGCGGCAAGCCCAGCTGGCAGCCTGGCTTCCCTCCCCCGTCCCCTAGCGCTGCAGCGTGCTTCGGGGGGGCTCTCCCGTGGTGAACTCCCCGGGGAAACGCATGAACACGTTGTGCCAAGCCACGTTCAGTGGCTTCTGGCCGTTAGGACAATAACTGCCAGCTTGGTCCGGCGCTGAACCGGTTTTCCCCTCTGGTTGTGCGATGCTGTTTCCAGGTGGAGCGGGTCAGCGTTCCTGGGGAAGGGTGGTGCTGCAAGAGGCCAAACGACGCTGCTGGGCCGGCCGGTCACTGCCTGCGCGCAGCGGCCCAGCAGAGGCAGCTGGCCCGAGGCGGCTGCTTTAGAAAAACCGCTGAGACCACTCTGCCGTTCTCAGTGCTTTTAGGCAAGGGAGCAGTCACGCTGTGGTGCCTCAGTACAACCAAAGGGGGGGCTGAGGAAGGGGGGGCCTTGTGATTCCCACGTCCAGTTTCCGTGTTCACGGTGGTTCTCTGCAAGGCGCTTCGGCTGTGATTTCACGCTGCAGCACGGCCTGAGGTGTGCCTACCTCCCGAGCAACACGGGGTGGTGCCAGCATCCCTGTGTGTGGCAGCGTGCTCCAGCCTGGATCGGGGGAAAATGGGGGACAGCCAGCTCTGTTCCCCACTTACAGGGAGTCGGTGTGCAAGCCTGTACACAGGGTTGGCTGCCCCACGGAGAGGCACAGCAGCACGGGGGCAGGAAGCAGATGCAGAGGTGATGGGGGTGGAAGAGCTGCTTTTATCTGGTGTTGCTCCTGGACGTTGTACTGTGAAGCCGCAGCCTTGATATTTCAGCTCTTCTCTTCACCCCTTAGCCTGGTCAGTATTCTTCTGTTCAGCTGCTAAAGCTTCTGTTTGCTAAGGCTCACCTGGAGAGCTGTGGTGTTCCTGCTGCCGCCCGCAAGCTTCTTACTCGTCGGAGTAGAAATGGCAGTTGGCAAAACAGTCACAACTGTTTGGAAAGTGCTTAATGGCAGTCAGCAGCGTGGTGACCAGCCTAAGAACTTCTTAAACTCCTTCAGGGTCCATCACAAACACATGTTGCTTTTATTCCTTGTTCTGAAGCGTCACTGATGTGTCTGAACCTTGCTTCTGCAGATCCTGCTCGTCTCGGATTATTTCTACGCCTTCCTTCGGCGGGAGTACTACCTCACTCACGGACTCCATTTGACAAGGCAAGACGGGACAGAAGCCATGCTTGTTTTGAAATAAGGGCTGTGCCCACCGTTCCCTGGGACATGGACCTCTCTGAGGAGCGTGCAGAGCGTGGGGTGTGTGGGGTGGGTGGGGAAGGTTCCCTGAATGAGGCCTGACTTTGGGAGTGATACTGAAAGAAAGGGCTGAGGTTCTGGGAGTACCCTCCTGAGCTGCGGGCTCAGTGCAGAGACTGGAAGAGCTACAAGTAGGAGCCGAGTGCCTCCGTTGGAGCATCTCCCTTCTTCCCTCAGCTGTGCTTTTCACTGCGACCTCAGCCATCAACTCTGGGCAGGAACTGGAGAAGATGTCTGAGCTAAAACCAGGGCTCAATCTCTGGCCCAGAAGGAGCTCAGACCGTGACCTGTTTACTCTCACTGCTTCTTGGAGATGTTTGCTTCTCCTGGAAATTTCCCCTTCTCTGCTTTGAGCAGCAATGCTCCTGCTTGGCACAAGGCAATCTCTGGGTACCTGGTCCCTGAGCCCTGGCTGCAAATGCCGTTTCTTGGTTCTCCTGCTGGTGTGGAAAAATCACGTGCTCAGGCACAGCGGGTGCTTGTGAAATAAAGGGGTGACCAGGGAGGAAGGATGTGTTGGAAGGAGGACAGCTGAAGCTGCTGCCACCGGCAGTAATCTGGGAGCTAACCACTAGTAAGGACTGGAACGGGGGTGAAAGCGGGAGCAGGGTGGGTGCCGGGTAACTGCTGTATCCCATTGGAGCAGCACAGACACTTCCACGGCAGGAGCCGCGCAGAGCCATGGCAGGGTCTCAGTAGAAGGAATGCTGCTGTGGATGCAGACTTCCGCTGCTCCTTGTAGGATAACAAAGCTTGGCAGCGCGGGGCTCGCGCTACACCGCAGGGATGGCCTGGGGCAGGAGCCTGGGCATGGAACGAGCAAGCTGCTGGCCTGGGCTGGGGACCAGGAGGGGCCAGAAACTGCGCTTCGAGGCCCCAGGCCAAGTCCAGAGGAGCCTCAGCCACCGCTGGTGTGGAGTTGGGCTCCAGGTGTGGGACGGGCGCTTCCCCGTCCTTCCTGCCGGCGAGCGCAGCGGTGGTGTCTGTGGCTGTGCGCGGAGGGCTCGTTAAAGCGCTGCTCCTCGCTTCCCCCTGGCTCCCCCAGCCCCGCGCACCCCAGAGCTGCCACCGCTGCTGACCCGCGGAGCGTGACGGGCCGGGGCGAATCCGCTGGGCTGGCAGCGTGCTCTGCGGATGGATTGCGCGGTGGCACTGGGAAGCAGCAATGGTGGTGTGAAAGCCGCCTAACTGGTGTCAGGGCAGCCGGCTCCCTCACTGAGCCAAAAAAGAAAAATCCCAAAGGCTGGGAATGTGACGGTGTCGGAACCAAACTGCGCCTGGGGCAGAGCAGTTGGGCGCCCAGCAGTTGTGTAAACAGCTCTTCTTCCTTTCTGGACAATTAAAACTTTTGCCTTACTGCACTGCTATTCGCGCTTTGGTGGGGGTTGTTAATCGGAGCCCAGCTCAGCCCCGCAGCGGCACGCTGGCCCGCAGCCCCGTGCCTCCGGCCACGGCCAGGGCGGCTCTGGGCTGTGCGGCGTGTCGCGGGGTGTAATAAACTGTGCGAGTTTTAACCACTTCTGTTGTGCTCTGTTTGGAGCGGGGTGAGGGTGGGGGGGTGAGAGGGCAGGAGAGAGCTCCGGGAGGCTCAAGGAGGGCTCCTGACGGGGGACTTGGGAACAAACACGGGGTCAGGAGGGAGAACAAGTGGCCCTGGGACACACCAAAAAGCGAGCAGAAGGCTGGGGCACGCTGGCACCCACTCCGGTTTTAGGCAATGCCAGCTGTGCAACCTGACAGCGCTGTAAAATGGAACTTTTAGGGAGCGAGTGGCTGGGTGCCGTCGGAATTCCTGCCACAGCGAAAACGATTCACCCATAGGAGGGAGGCCACGCTGACGGGAGCAGCAGGACTGAGCCGAGGGGCGGCGGGCAGCAGCTCCGTCCTCCGTCTCCAGCAGCCGGATTTGTTCCTGTGCCCAGGGCCCGGCTCCCAGCTGCCCTTGGCCCCGGGGCTGGCTCCATCCGGGCCTCCCAGGGGAGCAGGTCCCAAAGTTGGACTCAAAGGGGGCCCACAAGGTGGTAACGGGGTGAGCACTGGGGCAGAGGAGCAGGGGGCACGGGCTGGGGAAAGGATGGGGACAGCACGGCCTGGGTAGGGGCAGCTGAAGGGCAGGGATGGGGCAGAAGCGGATGCAGGGACGGAGTCAGGGCAAAGGGCCGGGACAAGGACAGGAACTGGGCAGGGACAGGGAGAGGGGCTGGGTGCCCCATCCTGGCTCCTGAGCAGGGCGTGGGTCCCAGGGGAGGCTTTAGGGGGCCAATGGGGCCTCCTGGCACACACAGGGCCCTGCCAGTGGGGCCAAGTGCCAGCTGTGGGGCCACCGCTGCCAGGGAAGCAGGGGGGGGGGGGGGGTTGGGGACCCGCGCACCTGGAACCATCATGGCTACGATGGGCCCTGCTGTGTCGGAGAGGAGCAACCCCAAAAATGCCTGCAGTGGGACCAGGCTGTGGGCAAGGCCGTTATAGCTGGTGTGACCCCACGCAGGGCACGCAGGAACTCCTGTACTGGTATAACTGGGAGGTTGTTATGGTTTGGCTCACAGACTCCGCATGGCCATGCTGGTTGGGGGGGTGGGAACCGATGATGAGTAGCAGTGGGAAGGGGATGCTCCAGGGCACCACACCCCGCTCCCTGCTTTGCAGAAGCTTCTCCAGCAGCGCCTGAGGCAGCGATACTTCAGACAGGGTTCGCTCCTCCTGCAGCCACTGAGCCCTGGCTCTCCCGGGGCCCCGACTCACCCAACTGCGGGACATCAGCCCAGGCTGCCCGTCCCAGTGCGAGGGGCATGTGCCACCTCGCCCACCGGGCAGGCGTTGGCAGTTGCTGCAGCCATTGCAACAGTCTGAGCAGCCCTGGCCTGGTAGGGCCAGCGCAGCGGGGTCCCATGCAGGTGTGGGGAACGAGTCCGGGGGCAGCGCCGGGAGGCATCAGCTGGGCTGGACACACAGCCAACCGGACAGACTGGGGCAAGAGAGGGGCTGGGAGAGTGATGGGTGCTCTCGGGATCTGGCCCTTCAGCCCCACTGCCCCACCGAGGGCTCAGGCACCCTGAGGGCCGGAGATCTCCTGTTGCCAGGGGGCTGCCCTCGCTCGTCGCTCTCGTCCCCTTGGGGTGATTTCTGCCCCACCGCTGCCCACCCGGGCAGGGCCACACCCACAGCCACCAAGACAGCGACACTTGTCACCAGCTGCCACTGGGACCAAGGCACAGCCCCGCCCCCCGGGCCGTGCTGGCCGTGGGCACAGAGAGCAGCGGCCGGGCTCTGCCCCTTCCCCGGGGGCTGAGGTTGGCCTGAGGCTGTGGAAGCCTCCGCTGACTCTTCCTCCTCCTCCTCCTCCTCCTCGGGCGGCCCCACGTGCGGTGGTGTGGCCCGCAAAGCGCCGTGGCACGGCAGGGCTGCGCGGAGCAGCGGGCAGCCGGGAGTGGGGCTGACGGCTCGGCCAAGCGCCCATCCCCGCGGCCTTTGGGCCGCTCCCCCAGCCCCGGCCGCAACATGGGACACAGCCCTGCGGGGCTGGTTTGGGGATGCTGTTCCCGCAACACCCGTGAGCCGCCCTTCCCGGCCCCGGCCCCGTCCCGCGGTCCCGTCCAGCTGAGCTGGCTCCAGCCCAGTTACCAGTGCCACCGCACTGGCGGCAACAGGAATTAAGAAACCATCTCTTGAAGGGGGAAGATCTGCACTTCCACAGAGCAGCGCCTGTCCTCCAGAAACACACTGGGCTGCTCGTAACTGTGCCGCAAGGCCATTTTTAATAAAGTTCTCACACTGCAAGCCCTTAAAAGAATAGTAAAATAATTGCTTATAAATTTATTCTTAGTTCAGAGAGGCTCAGATTAACACGTCTGAAAAAAGAAATGTTCTCAGAATTTAACATTAAGTATGAATTTTTGCTTAAACATAAGCAAAACATATCTTCCACGTATAAAGTGCACCTTTTACAATGGATTCAAAACAAACCAAAGCAACAATAACAAATCTAATTATTCTGAACAATACTTGATTTTATGCAGATAAAGGAGATAAATGCCTTCACTCTTCCTTGAAGATGTTCTTCCCTGAAGCAAGAGAAGTTCTTAAAAGCTGTTTGAGAGGTCACAACCCCTTCTCATCGTTACCTGGTACATCTGCAGCTCTGAGACGCCGTTAGAGACACGAACAGCAGAGGCTGCACCGCGTCACCTCCAGACACACGAGCACAGGGACGTAAGAAAGCAGCAGAGCGCAAAACGACTTCTGGTTATTTCAACAAACGCAATCTGAGTAAGTACGTGAGTACTCGCCCTCCCTCCCTCTGCCCAACAGCTACCGGTTCCCGTGACGAGAAGGGCAGAGGAAACGTAATCAGACATGGAGCGAGTCCTGCAGTTCTCCTGCAGTGCCGTCCCGTCACGTTAGTTTTCAGAAACTAACCTGGTTACCCGCGCTTGGCTGTCAAAACTGAATGCTGACCTTTTCTTTCCCCTTTTCAGCCATGAAAATCCAAAGCTCGTTCCAATTTCTGAGCATTACTGAATTTTTGCTTTGCATTTTGAGTTTTGAGGGCGGGCTTTTTCAAGCTTTTAGGTTTTCTTTAATGAAAGCAGCCTTCCTCTTAGACCTGAGTAAAAGACAGAGGAAAAACATCTTCCTCGTTCTCTTTTTCAACTGGACAGACGTTCAGCAACACTCACAGGAGTACTGCCAGCGAGGGAAAACGGTAAGAACCCTTGTAGTTCTACAAGGGAGAGAACTCGCACAGCAACAGCAGAGGTCCAGGAGAAAGAGGGGAGGGATACGAGAAGGGATGGATTCCCGAAGAGCCCGTCTGCCCAGTACAGTGTAACGCAGAAACAAGGTGCGCCCGGCGCCGGGGCGAGCGGAGCCAGGGCCGCACCCGCTGGCGCTCACCGGCCGCACGTCCGCCTGCCCCACAAACGTTCGAGGAGCTCTGCCTTCCTGCAAGCACTCAGACAATGGACGTTTCGAGCAGTTTTTGCAATTCAGTGTAAAAATATAACAACATTCAATGTATCAAAAATACACTATAAAACAATAAAAGGCTGCATGGCACTGCAATGCATTGTTACTTCAGTAAAAATGGTGGGCACACTGACAGCAAGAGGTCTGCATCTTCACCAGCTTTCTGAACACCAGAAAAGTAATATTTGGTTATCAACAAGATCCCCCTCTCCTCTCCTTTTATTTTTTTTTAAATGAAATTAATTTAGCTATTACTGCAGATGCCATCATGGTTACTTCCAAGTTCTATTACCTTGCTCTGCTTCCAGAAGCATACTTACTCCTCTCTTCCTCAGGTACTGAAAAAAAAAAAACAAAACCAAACCAACAAACCCAACAAAATCCACAAAACCCAAAAACCTGAGCTGGAAGTTTTTCTGCTACCTCATGCAATATCACAATCATCTTAAGGAGGGATCAGGATGAGAAGGAATGGTATCATGTCTTCAGCACTTTTTGAAATAATGATGAATTGCAATTTTTAAAGTTACTCTTGCTATACAGTGCAAATACATTCAAAAATAAATGAGGATTGAGTTTGCTCTGCTGTAATAGGTTGTTAATTTTTTAAAAGTCCATTTGGAATATGCACTTTAAGTACCTACATTAAAACATACTGTATTGTAAAATGCATTTCTGCATTGCTCTATGAATTTTTACAGTCCATCCAACTGGCTTTTAAAAGAGCTGCTGCTTAGGTTTACTCATCTTCCGAAGAAGTAGACTGAATAGTGCAAGAGGAAAAGTGTTACTTATCAAAAGGAAGCCTTTGTTTGCAACTGAGTTTGGAAGGTGTCCTGTGTTTATCATCTCTTCTTTTATTCCAGCTTTCCTTCATTGGAGTTAGATGAGGGGCAACCACATCACCATCCTATCGTCAAAAGTCAGAAAACGTTAATGGTAGGACATTCACTTTTGCTTTCAATCCCAACACAAAAGATGCTCAGTACCAGACTTAACAGAAAAAAAAAAAATTCCAAGCTCCTAGAAGCATTGTAAATCAACAAACATTGAAGACTGCACACCCCAGAGACAGAAACTGCTGTAGTCAGTGGTAGCATCTGGTGGGGAGATAAAAAAATCCCCCACATACCTGAGAAGTCCTCAGCACTGGCAGTTCACCTCTTCCTAAATTATTACCAGCAAATCCAGGAAGATGGGCAGGCTTGTGTTCAGCCACCGGAATATGAACCAGGAACACTATCCTAAGTGTTTCCTCTACCCTGCCACAGTAGCTCATTTAAAGCTGTTGGAATCCACCAGCGGGAGGTGCTCGGATGCGCCTTCCACTGTCCTGAAGTTCGTCACGTCGGTACGGTACCCGGCACGGCCCGCGGCGGCGGTGCTCAGCCCTGCCAGACGCAGATGTTAACGCAGTGCTCAGGCACCACGCGTGCAGACGAGCGCGGCGAGCTCTCGGAGCTCAGGAACAAGCTGGTGAGACACGTGTTGGTACGTCCTGCAGCGCGCCAGGGCCCGCAACGCGGACCTGCCTGAACTAGAATGTGCTTGTAGGATACGACCACGCTCTACAAGCGGAGAAAGCCTGTCGCTTGATCCATTTGTAAGAAGCCCTTCTGAACTTAGCTGCTCTCAAAAGACGGATGCCAGAAGCATGACCCAAGCACGAGCCTCAGAACAAGCTGTTCGTGCCTACAGCTGCAGCTCCAGCACGGCAGCACGCTCATCTGCTGCGTGCTCTTTCATTGCAGAGGACGCAGCTCTTTCCCCAGGTGAGACTTGCAAGTAAGACACAAAGTCAGGGATATTAACGTCCCTGATGAAAAGGAAAAAAGAACATGGTTCACAGAACCAACTGTTCATGCTGCATTTCTTAAGCAACTGGGAGATTTTAATACAAGCATTTCTTTTACTTTGAGGCTTGATCCCAGGTAGTGGAAAATACCCCAAAAAAGTGCAAGGAACTGAAGAAAGCTATTTCCTTCCCTGGTTTGACTATCAGACAACCAAAAGTGAAAGCCAACCATTAAGGGAGAAATGTAACAGCAGGTTTGCCAGCACACCTATCAAACCTACCGACGCTTCCGGCCTAGAAACTCCTCAGCTCGTGCACGAGGCGGAGCGGCTGCATCAGCATTTTCCGCTGAGAAAAACTTACTTGACACAACCGTAACTGCTTCCCTACAGTGACGGATAGAGTGGAAGTACCAGCGCACAGCAATTTTTTCAGATGAAGGCGCCCACCTTCCTGCAAGGGGGATGCAACGGGGATGTTTACCGCACATCAGCAGTTTACAGCCGCGATTGTCACAGGCTTCTCCACCGCCCTTGGCAGGAGGATCACAAAGCAAGATGTATGGACTCAGGTTGTGCTTTAGAGTCTGCTCTGACACTGTTCCCAACACAAAACAAGACATCGGATGAGCTGTAACATACCCTCTTCCTTCCTCGCAGCTGGAAACGCTTATGTTCTGAGAGCAGACGGAAACACAGACCAGAAAAGGCCTTCCAAGCACTCAGACAAGGGAGTAGATGCCCAGGTACTTCCACTCTAACTCAGAGCAAACAAACTGACTGTGAATCTCCTGAGGGAGGAGCGAGTTTAACAGTTGATGAACAAGGAAGGAAACGAGAGAAAGCAACAGAAGAACTTGTGCAAAGCTTTTGACACTGTCCCGCACGACGTCCTTCTCTCTAAACTAGAGAGGCATGGGTTTGATGGCTGGACCACTCGGTGGATAAGGAGCTGGCTGGATGGCCGCACTCAGAGAGTGGTGGTCAACGGCTCGATGTCCAAGCGGAGACCGATGATGAGTGGCGTCCCTCAGGGGTCTGTGTTGGGCCCGGCCCTGTTCAACATCTTTGTTGGTGACATGGACAGTGGGATCGAGTGCACCCTCAGCAAGTTCACCAATGACACCAAGCTGGGTGGTGCCGTCGACACGCTGGAGGGGATGGTGCCATCCAGAGGGACCTGGACAGGCTGGAGAGGTGGGCCCGTGCCAACCTCATGCAGTTCAACCAGGCCAAGTGCAAGGTCCTGCACCTGGGTCGGGGCAATCCCAGCACAAACCCAGGCTGGGCAGAGAATGGAACAGGTTTCCCAGAGAGGAGGTGGATGCCCCATCCCTGGAAACATTCCAGGCCAGGTTGGCCGGGGCTCTGAGCAACCTGATCTGGTTGGAGATGTCCCTGCTCCTTGCAGGGGGGTTGGACTAGATGACCTTTGAAGGTCCCTTCCAACCCTAACCATTCTATGATTCTATGATTCTAACTGATCTGACCTCTTCCCCAGAATTTTTAATCTCTCAGTGCTGTTTTAAGCCTTTGAGCGAGGCAGCCTGCACCCATGAACCAGTGAGTCTCTGTGTAGATAGTAACTGCCATAAAAACATGACTTTCCAAATGATGTGAGTTATATCAGTGCAAATTCTTCACTCTTTCAGTGAAACCAAAGCACGCCAGACATGAGCCACAATAAAACCAGAAGCTAGGTTACTGAAGAGTGGCCCTGCCACAAAGACAAGGGCTACCGCCACGTTTTTTTAATGAAAGAGCAAGTTTATGGACAAAGGTGAAGAGCTCCAAGAACAAGAAAAATAACACGTGAATTGGTTACCTGTGGTTTGGTGAAATCATTCTCTATACACCACTGAATAAAATACTGTTTTGCAGCCGAAACAATATCTGGATCCTGACTTTTGTAATAAACCCGGATAACTTGCTCTGCAAACGTCATGGGTAAAAGATTTGAAACCTTTGGAATAAAAAAGAGATAAGCTTTAGTATTTCTTGGAATTCAGAGTCCAATGAACTTCAATTTTTTTTTATCTAAATACAAACGGAAAGCTGTAAAACACACCCCACTACAATCCATGAGCTTCATCCAAATCCATTTTATTTTTCTAAGACTCCCAGTGTATTCAAGTTAAATACTGTTCATACGCAAAGGCTGTCAGGACTCCAGATTGCCGTAGTACAACACACACCGAACACCTGCAACGACGTGGATTTCACAACCTCTCCCCAACTCCTGCACGGGTCCATGAAGGACTGTAACAACTCCCGTCGCAAGCTATGAAGAAGGCAGATGAGGAAAATAAAAGACTACCTGTTCTTTACTGATCTTGACTGCCTTGGAAGGATCAGCCTTGCAATAGAAGAGAACTTTATCAATGGGATTCTCTTCTTTCATTCCATAATCCATATTGACAACCTTGCATGCAAAACAAAAAAAAAAACCAACAGTATTTGTTAATGTTTGTCTTTAGTTTTCTAAATACGAAAGGATACACACTATACTTCTGCAAGTGACACTAATCAAACAGAACATTAATTGACAGATGATTACTTAATAAAACAATCTGGTATTCACATTTCATATCTCTTCTTCCACCACCACTCGCTCTGAAGCTGCCAGGTGGATATTCACATTTACACCAACCAGCTCCCAGCCGTGCCCTCAAACACTCCAGTTTCAACAGTGGAAGCATGCTGGTCCCCCGCCAGTCTGGGATTCCCTGAAACTTGTAGCCTACGGAGGCAGCAGTAGAGCTTACGTTGTCTAAACCTCATGTTTAAAATCATTATTTACTTGGTACACTGACAGTTTTGTGGTCAGCAGGTAGGAGCCCACTTCCCCACGACTTCAATTTGCGGGACAAGGAACGTGCAGTCACCTATTTAAAAGCTAAGTAAACTGCTACAATTTTACCCAGCCTGAAGTGATTCTTCAGTGCAAGGGAGCCTTAGAAGTGCTTTGTGACGCACTCTGTGGAAAGTCAGTCATTAGCTCTTCCCAGAATTAACAAGGAACAGGGATCAAGCTACTTGATACTCACAGACTGCTCAAGCTCTCTCCTCTGTCTCAGGCTCTCTCCCCACCTGTGCCGGCTGCAGACTGAGCCGTGGCAGCAAGGTGCTGCATGCAGAAGACAATACCCAGGAGCGACTGCCAGGCACCACGCGTGCAACGCCAGAAGCCTGGAAGTCACTGTGCCTGTTACCCTCTCTCCGGGGCCCGCAGTTTGCTTGCCTTCATAGCCGCAGCAGTGGTTCCAAGACTGCTGGCTTTACCACCCATACGCTAAACCCCAAGGGTTTCCCTACTGCTTCTTTCCAGCGGGCGCTCACGGGGGAACTCATTCGTCACCAGGAGCAGAAGTGTCCAAACAGCCCAGCGAAGCTGCCCGACGCCTCTGCTCCCAGGCCCTCCCAGCCGCAGCAAACCTCCCAAGGGGGACGCTCGCTGCGCTCGGAGCCTTGAGCGGAGCAGCTAGGACAGCGCTTAGGAGGCAACCCCAGGGTTTTGTTTCTTCGCTCTGCAAATGTACTGAAGCTCATCTCCCATCTCCACTACGGTACACAAGGCCCTCGGTGATTCAGAAGTGTTTACTCTGAACCCACTCAGAGATATTTACATCAATTACGAAATCTTCAGCCTTTAGCTCCACATCTGGAGGATCCTTTTCCGGCTTGGAATTAGCAATGCCTTCTGCCAGGCTATTATTCTGAAAAAAGACAGGAACTCAAATTACATTTACGCGTTGTCAGGTCTAGAGCAAGGCAACAAAATAATGACAGAACACGTCACTAAAATAAAGCTTTCATTTCTTCATAGCTTGGCACTCTTCTTGCAGCAATCTGTTTGAATCCTTGCATACCTTAGCCATAAGTTTTCTACCAATCTTTAAAAACAAAACACACGGATATAATTGAGAAGACCCCAATCCTGCCAGCCTGTGGGGGAAGTGTCTTACACCTGATGCCAGGAATGCCGTGGGGGTGGGTGGAGGAAGACCATCCAGGATGTTGAAGTCTCCATGAAAGCAGAAAATAAGTACCTTCAAGCTATTGTTTTACTAACACTAATGTGTCACAATTAAGTTCCCCAAAGCTGAATACTGAATGTTTTTACTGAACATTTTTTTTTTTAATGAAGGGCTGTGGGATCTGACCCTCTAATAAAGCTTGTATACACTGAAACACGCCTTAAAAACCCAAGAGACAGACAAGAGCAGTAATGTCATTGATTGCCATAAAGAAAAACAGCAGCAGCAAGCTCCCGGGCAAACTTGGGAGCGGATGGTGACCTGTTTCAAAAGCTGAATGCTGAAACCCACAAGCAGGCTTTGTCTGGTTTTGGACCCGAGAGAATATTCCCTGCTGACAGCGAGGCTAAAGCCAAGCAGACGAGTCTGGTGTGATGGAGAGCGGTTGTTCACGGGAACGCAAAAGTTCTCTTTAAAAGGCTGTGGCTGGGCAGGAGAGAGAAGGCTGCCTGTCTGCCTTTGTCCAGGGCTGCTGTGTTCCGGGGAAGATGTCCTGGGAGCAACTGAGACTCACGGGAGAAAAGCTCTGAGTGCTGCACAGAGGCAGCCAGGAGACAGGCCCGGACGGGAAGAAATTCAAATAGCAGTATTTTTTTTTTCTTCTGCTGCTTTGTCCATTGCAAAGACAGGGAGACCGCTAAGGAGAGGGAATCACACACACTGCCAAGTTGAGGCACATGTGTGATCTGTTGTGACTCAAGAAGCCAAGGAAAGGTTTAGACTGAGAGCAAACCCAGAGGAAAGAACTGCCAGGAGGCAACTGCCAGGAGGCAGCCTGTTTATAAGCTATTCTATTTCTATTCTGGATCAGAACGTATCTCTGCTAACTTTCTCATTTTTTTGTTGTTTGCTTGCTTTTTTTTTCAAGTTACTTCTTCCAGTTTGCATTAACTGGAAACGTGTCTTTGAATTTAAGAACTCCACAGCTATTTGGGATGTTCTCCTGGCTCTAGTCAGCTTGAGGATCACAAAACTGGATGAGGTTTTGAGCTACCTGATCTGGTTTAAGATGTCCCTGCTCCTTGGAGGTTTTGAGCTACCTGATCTGGTTTAAGATGTCCCTGCTCCTTGCAAAGGGATTGGACTAGATGACCTTCAAAAGTCCCTTCCAACCCAAATTATTCTGTGATTTTAAACACAATGGCATTACAGTCTCTTACAGTCTTGTCCAGCCACTGCTCACCTCCAGCCCTTCAGAGGAAGCTGAGCCTCCAGGACTCCTGCAACAGGCAACTCCAGCACCACGGGATGAAAAATTCTCCCCCAGTCCCTCAGCTGAGTATCAGAAGCTGCAAAGCATTGGCTGAATATAATCTTGACACCAACAGTGATCCAGTCTCCCTTCAGAACAACACACTGGATATGCTGAGACTCAACGCCTCCGGATGGATTTTCAAAGTGAGATTCTTTTCGTGAAGTGAGCTTCTGAAGGGAACTGGTTAAAGGTGGAACTCATGCAATTCACTCTCCTGTCCATCTCCTTGTTTGTTAGGCTATCTATTCCAAACTCCTCCTCAGAAGGGCAGAAACTTGGCAATCAATGTACAACCATTCCATGTTATGTTGACCTTTGTCTGAAGATGTTTTCCTCCCTCCTATTTTCTCCTACTTTTTCAATTCAGAATCTCTTAACACTACTTTTTCTTAGACAAACAACACAGGCAAATCTTCTCTTCAAACAAGAGATGAATAGAGCAGCAAGACATCTAGTAGTCCTCCTCTAATGTTTTTCATTAAAAGAGCTGAATTATTTTTATTAAAGCTTTAGAGATACAGTCAGCCACTTCTGGAAATTTGGCATGGAAAATTTTAAGCATCATGGCTGAAGTTTGGAGATAATTAACTGATGACTTGAAAACATGGTATAGTACAAGAAAAGCTGAGCTACCTGAAGTAACGTCAGCTCTAATATAGCATTATTTTGAAATAAAACAATACCAGTTAAATCTATGTCTGATGAGTGCTTTGAAAAGTAAACACTGGAAAAAAAAAACAAACCTCATGCATGCTCATGCTAAGTATAGAATTGAATACCAAGAAATTTGGAAGTTACTATTCAGCTTGACATTTGTTCTCAAAGTAAAGCACACAAATTACGATTCAAAGGAAAAGCGTTCCTTATTATTTTTAAATGCTAATGAACACAAGATGATAGTGATAACGTTCTGAATCACTGGACTATAACAGCTTTTTATACAATTTTTTATTTTTCAGAAAACATTTTTTCTGAAACTATTTCTGCAACAATCAACTTCTGAATTTCCACCTCTTGCCACTCTTCTGGCTTTCTGTAGATAAAACTCTTCCCAGTTTCCTATGACATGTTTCATGGCTCAGCTATATAGAGACAAGAGGAAAACTTGACGCTATTTTTGGAGCAGCAGTTAAGGAAAAAAAAAAAAGCCAAACCAAACAAACAAAACCCACATAGAGATAGAGAAAAAAAGACAGTCAGCAACTTAGAGAACATTTTTACAGGGACAGAATTCAGAATCTTCCACTAAGGGACATTACCTTTACAACTTCCCTCATTATTTCAGGTTTAGTCTCTCCTAAAAACTTGTATAATTCACGTCGTTCAATTTTATGCAAGATTTCTTGTGCCTCCTTCAGTTCTGGAGAACTTGAGTGCAGAATTTCCAGGTAGACATTATCTGCCAAAGTTGCATTGATTTTTGTTAAGGTATGTCAAAATCCAGTGTCACAGCAAAACGCACGTACACGACAAAGGTTAAAGCAACAAAAATAACTGCTGATTCAGGAAAGACACTCGCTGTCAGAGAATGACCGAACAGACTCGGTCTGACCACCGAGAAGTCACTTACAATACCATCCTGATTATCATCACATCTGCAGCAGCTGTTGACGGAAGAATTAGCTCAATTCTCACCCGTGCACCAAGTTTTACCATTTCACTGGAAGTTGCTTCCCCTCCTTACTTAGTCAGTCTCGTTCAGCAGAAAATCCTAAACGCCCGCGCTGGCTCAGATACAAGCGTACTGCATCTGGTACAAGGACCAAGTCCTTTCGTTAAGCTTCTGAATTTGTCAGACTTTGGATGCCAGCATCAAAGTGCCCCCTCCTGTCCCCACAGGCCAGTGAAGTACGCTGCGTGTTTCCCACCATCAACGTGAGCAGCGAGACACGGGTTTCCTTTGAGTGGCTTCGGAGCAAAAGGGTTATTTTTGGCTGTCCTAAAGAAACCGCTGCTGTCGGGGTGCTGCCTGCCTGTCACAATCAACACAGCCGCGCCCCACATCTACTCGCACCCCCCGTCAGAAATACCTAGGCAGCTTCGACCAGTGCTGCAAGCACAGCTCTGCAAAGCCCCGCCTAGGACCGCAACTGGCTTAAGCAGCTCCCAACGCACTCCGGCAGCCAGCTACGAGCCACGTACCAAAACACCTTTAACCGAGGGCTGTTTTTACGGACAGAGTTATCAAAGTCAGGAACTTCTCCACAAGGAACAGACTAGGTCTCTTCAGACTGCAAGAAAAGATAATGCAGGGGAAATAAGCCCGTGAATGCATCCATTGTGCAAAAGCAGCAACGACAAGGAATGGTTTGCTGTCTCATTCATTACTAAAACTAGGATTTGCTGTCAAATCAGGAGGCAACAAATTAAAAACTAACAGCGGTTCTTCACCCATCACGGAAGAAAGCTAGGGAACTTCCTGCTGTAGAACCTCACAGAGGTTTATAATTTGCAAAGATCCAGGAGGCAACTGGACAGTTTCACAGAAGTACCCCTCATCATGGACCACTGAAAACAAGCCTATTGTCCTCTCAGAAGCCCCCAGGTTGCAACCACTGGATGCATGTAAGGAAGGATCTCGACCTGAGAGGAAGAACACATAGTTGTCCCCCGTGGGCCACCGCTACATCTGACGTTGGCATACTCCCTGCATCGCTCTCCTTGCTGTTCAGCTCTCCTTGTGGAACAGGACAGCCCCAGCGAGCACCTCCTTGCTGTGGCAGACTGTAAGAGGCAGGGGACAGCCCTGGTCCCTGAGCTGTGCTCCTCACAGGGTACCGCAGTCAGCGGGCCGTTACAATAGGACCCTGGTGCTAACTTGCTAACACGGCTGATCTTTCAGACCAGAGAGCCCCGAGGGAACAGATCCTGGCCCACAAAGAACTTAATCTCAGTTCTTGCCTTTCTGCCCAGCCTTCCAGGGCCCAACACTACAATTCCTGCTCTCCAGTTGCTACTGACACTCAAAGCCAGCCCCTTCTCCTCCCCTGGGGCAGAGGCATGCAGTCAGAGGGCCAGGCAGCTCCTCATCAGCACTCCATGCAGCCCCTTCACCTGCTCGACACAGCAGCAGGTCTGTGGTCAGGCTTTTACCACGACACAGGTTAAGGCACACAGGATCCTCTGCCATCTTGTCCATGGACCAAAGACAGAAGCTTGAGTCTCTCTGCTGGCCAGCCAACGCTTGGTGATGGAAACTCAGGGAAGTGGCCTTGCCACTCAGGAAAGATGGCTTGGGAGTCCTTGTGACCTGTAGCTCACAGGTGCTGCAAGAACTGCCAGTACTTGGGAGCACTCTTCAGCAGGGTCTGCAGCATCCTCTGCCCTACAGTTATCCAACCACAAACTCCTCGGTGCAGCAGGGTCTGCCTCGCTCTCGTTGGCCTCCCTTCCCCACGCCGCACGAAGCTGGTCAGGGCGTGCCACGGCACCAAACGCCAACCAGAGGAATGAATGCTGGTGTGCCTCACAGGGAGGACCAGGAGGGGCAGACAAAACCAAGACACCACGGTGGGGGGAAGCCATGGAACTACATAACAGAGGACACAACACAACTCAAGACAGTTTCCGTGAATTCAGTAATTTCTCTGTTTCCTCTTCACAGCCAGAGCCAGACCTTGAGAACCGGGAAAACATCAGAAGTCTCAGCTCTTGTTCCTTCACTCTGTGATCAAGCCGGCGTTGCCCCGCACATCTTCAAGCAGATTGCTGCTCCGTGTACTTATCTTACAAGAACCATTCACACAAGCTCTTATCCAAGCAATTAGAAACTTTCAGCAATAAACTAAGCTGTTCACGTATTCTGTTTTCTTCTGCTGTATTTGCAAGCACACTAGCAATGTCTCAAGCAAATCAAATCAGACCCCAAAGCCCTCTGAAACCTGCCTCGGGGTTAGTTTCACACTACACACACACAGAGTACTCCTCCACCTGATGCAGCTAGATGTAGTATCGCTCAGAGCTGACTTACACCCCACTTGTCACAAGTACAACAAAGTCAGAGCACAGGCAGGACCTCCTGACAGCACCGCCTGCAATAATGTGAATTTGAATGCATGCAGAATACAAGAAGCTGGTGCTTCTCTCTCTCTCTCTCCCTCTCTCTCAGCATAGAAGTAATTTGAACTAGAAGCTCTTCCCTCCCAGTAGGATATGGAAGCACAGAGATGGGACAGTTCAGGTCTGCTCCACCATCTGTGCACAAAAGCAGTATTTGAGTCTCAGGCATGGGCAAGGACCCCACTGTAAAAACAGCATCCTAACAGACACTCGTGTTCTTCTACTTAAGAAAAAAAAATCTGAGAGCTCATACCAGTTAGCTTAGTGTAGGCTTCCATGTCCTCCATAGCTGTAGAAATGTGGTACACTTTTCCTCCAGAGCCTTCTATTTTTAAGAATTTGTCTGCTTTTTGAAAGGCTTCTGTAATCCTAGTTTGAGATAAAATTAAGAGTAAGAAAAGCACCATTTTGAAACATCTTACTGCTTCAGAGTCAAGAAGAAACGCACCAGTATGTTACAAATAAAGACAAGAGAAGAAGCTGCACCCTGAGCACGCAGCAGACCCTGATCGCAGTATGTCTTTCCATTTCTGGCAAACAGGCTCAGATCAGACCCTGACCTTCTTCCAATGAATGAGCAAGGCCGCTTTGTTCTGCTCCACACTAGGAGCTCAACACTGCTCAGAGGACTGCAGAACCTGAGAGACAGTGACACGGCCTCTCAGCCGCAAGGAGGCTGCCCCACAGACGACGACATCCTCTCACAGACGCCTTGCTCCAGCGGTTAACTGAGAGAACAGAGAGTTGTAAAGGGAAAGCATCGTGAACACGTGCTGTTTTCAGGTGGGAAAAACTGATGTTCTAAAGATCAAGTTCTTCCAGAGTTTCCTGTACCTCGTTGTCATTTCCAGCTTGTACACTCATTTGGAAAGGCTGCTATCATTACAGTAAGCCAATAACTAAATTTCTTGGCTTTTTCTCTCCTCACACGTAGGTACTGTCAAAGCCTAGCATTTTCTGTCTGAGTTGCAGAGGATCACTAAGCCAGGAGCTGAAGTACGGGAAATGAAAGCAGTCACGCATCACTCCTGCACTGTGTAATCCTCTGCGTTCCTTTTTTCCAAACTCAGTAGGTAGTTTCTCGGCAGCCAAGATCCTAATGGAAGAGGATCAAGAAAAATTTTTCAAGAAAAATAAAGAGAATAATGCTATAGGGAAACTTCTACAGGCGTCAACAAGAGAGGTACAAATGCAGGTAGCCAGGTGAGCCGGTCCTGAGCAGTTCCTGCTGTGGCATTACACAAACACAGTCAGGCCTCAGCTGACCCACAGGCAGCTTGCTCGTGACTTTACTCTGTTAGTAATCTTCTCTATCAACCAGCCACTTTGGGCTAAGAGGTCTCTGACCTGTAGCTAAAGATTTGACTTCAGCTGTCAGCAGTTAAAACAGCATAAGCACACTCTGGTCCTGTGCTGCTTCAGGGCTTTAGGAATTTTCCTCTAATTGAACTTCACACAGAAGGATGTTGTTGTTGTTCTCATCTCTGTTTGTTAATCACAGCCTCCGAGATACTCTAAGCACTGAGCCCCGCCACAAGAACTGGGTTACACAGTCCAGTAGCTTTTATTGTATGTCACGTCTTATTAGAGAGTCACAGAAGGGTTTGGGTGGGAAGAGACTGTTAAAGCCCACCCAGTCCAACCCCCTGCAAGGAGCAGGGACATCTCCAACCGGATCAGGTTGCTCAGAGCCCCGGCCAACCTGGCCTGGAATGTTTCCAGGGATGGGGCATCCACCACCTCTCTGGGCAACCTGGGACAGTGCTCCATCACCCTCAGGGTAAAAAACTTCTTCCTTTTGTCCAGTCTAAATCTACCTCCCTCTATTTTAAAACCATCACCCCTCGTCCTGTCACACCAGGCCCTGCTGAACAGTCTCTCCCCATCTTTCCTGCAGCCCCCTTTGGGCACTGGGAGGTCGCTCTAAGGTCTCCCTGGAGCCTCCTCTTCTCCAGGCTGAACAGCCCCAGCTCTCTCAGCCTGGCCTCACAGCAGAGCTGCTCCAGCCCTCTCATCATCTTCGTGGCCTCCTCTGGACCCTCTCCAGCTGGTCCACATTCTTCTGATGTTGGGGGATCCAGCACCAGCTGCAGTACTGCAGGTGGGGTCTCACCAGAGCGGAGCAGAGGGGCAGAATCCCCTCCCTCGACCTGCTGCCCACGCTGCTGGGGATGCAGCCCAGGGTGCCGTTGGCTTTCTGGGCTGCAAGCCCACATTGCTGGCTCATGTTCTCATCCACCAGCACTCCCAAGTCCTTCTCCTCAGGGCTGCTCTCCATCCATTCTCCGCCCAGCCTGGATTTGTGCCTGGGATTGCCCTGACCCACCTGCAGGACCTTGCACTTGGCCTGGTTGAACTTCATGAGGTTGGCACGGGCCCACCTCTCCAGCCTGTCCAGGTCCCTCTGGATGGCATCCCTCCCCTCCAGCGTGTCGATGGCACCACACAGCTTGGTGGCGTCGGTGAACTTGCTGAGGGTGCACTCGATCCCACTGTCCATGTCGCCAACAAAGATGTTGAACAGGGCCAGGCCCAATACAGATCCCTGGGGAACACCACTCATCACTGGTCTCCACTTGGACCTTGAGCCGTTTGACTCTCTGAGTGCAGCCATCCAGCCAATTCCTTATCCACCAAGTGGATACTGACTATCTGAATACTCCGAATGGATATACAGCTTCAGGAATTTAAAAATAAGTAGTATGTAAGAACAGGAAAATATAATACTTGCATTATTTCAATGATGTTGCCAATCTTATGCTGGTATGCTCGCCGGTGCAGGCAATTCCGCGTGTGGAACATATCATACAAATTTCCAGCTTCCTGAATAAAAAAAACCCAAACATAATCATCATTTACTTTTGACATGTCTCGATTGGAAAACTAAAACAATCAGGGAATCAAATGAGTTGTCTCCTTCCATTTGCAGCATAGAGCAAAATGGTTATTTTTCATAGTTTACATGTTTTGAAACAGACTCAGGCTGCTGCGGGAGAGCAGAGACCTGACAGCGACCCCAGGCAGCCTGGGCAGAGAAGAGGACCTCTTGCTCCTTTAGCAGCCCCTCGCCAAAGCCACATTCACCTCTTGCTCAGAAGACACAGAGCAGGATCACGCACAGCTGATGGTTTTGTAGAGCCTCCTCTGGAAGGACCTGCCACAAGCCCTTTCAAACAGAGGCTTGCTCTGTCCCTCTCCTTAAACCAGCTGCTTCCGAGAACAGCCTTCAGAGCAGCAACTACTTCTTCCTCTCTTGGCCTAAAAAAGCATCTGGCAGGCAAGCCCAGCATCCCCCTGCAATCCAGAGCGCAGCTGCACCACGCTGCCCGAGGCAGGCCATGCCGTGCCATGCCCCGCACGTTCTCGGTGTGCTGCTGTACCTCGCGTGCATTCTGCTGCGGAGCGTCCCCTCGGTTCACACACGCTGCTTACCTTGTCACGGGTACAGATATGCTTCTGGTTTTCTACTTCACAGACCCGAGTGAATTTAAGCAATCGCTTATAATCAAAATTGTTCTGGATTCCTAGGTGATGGCAGTCCCTAAAAATATTCCACAGGCAGTGTTTAACAATGAGGTCATACTTGTACATATAGTAGCATTTCAGTAGGAATTCATAATACAAACAAAAACCGTAAGATTTGTACCTTGCAAAATAATCCCACTTGTCAACGTCAATGCCATTCTGTTTGTTAGCGACTATCTCATACAGGAAACTCTTCTCCTTTGGTCGACCACGGTAGGGCCACTAACAACAGGGGAGTTAAGACAAAAAAAAAAAAATCAGAAACAATAAGAAAGTAAAGTGTGCAAACAATGTGTGAACAGTGTTTTAAAGACAATGGGAAGACACTTGGATTTTGCCTGTGTTCAACATCAGACACTGAGGTAGCAAAGGACACAAAGACAACAAAAGAGCTTTCAGAAGCTGTCGGGCATTAGAAACCCAGAACTAGGGCTTAAGCAGCTGACTTCCCAGAATATCAGAAAAAACAAAAACCATGTACACAAGTTATTTAATTTCCCATTCTATTAAGGCAAAGCCTGCAGCTTTGAAACACCAAAAAAACTGCATAGCAACAAAGAGGGGAAAAGGTTGGAATCAAACGATTTAATCCTCAGAGAATTATTCAGACCCACAAACACGTCACTGTCTTGCACTCTTCTGCAATCAGATATACAGCTTTACAGAACAGAGTTTTAAAACAATTATTTAGATGTTCTAAACAAAAATTGTTTACACAGCCAGCTACTTAAACTCCTAACCCACAAGGGACAACTCAGCCATGAGGCAAACAAGAAATCAACACCAAAATAATAAGATACAAGTTGAACATAGACATTATTTTCTTGAAAATGTAATGATTCTCCAGCTAAACAAAAAATGTAACGAAGTGGCCTTGAAATCCTGAAGGTGGAAAGCATTGTATACAAACAGATAAATGGCTTTCATGCGTTGCAGAAATACTAAAATTGATATGAATAAGAACAGAAACATGTAAGCAGCAGGAAGAAAGCACATCACCAATAAAAATACCCTGTGCTGACCACAAAGAGCTCTGCTACCGGCACGAAGTTCAGGACACTGTTGCTGTTCAACACACAAACAACCCACTGTTCACATCGGGACCAGAGTGCCCACCACGCGCTAACGTCCCAGCACAGATGCCTGTAGCCCGGTGAGACCACCCGAGTACAAACAGCTGCCAGTGGAAGACCCTGCAGCCTCACACCAGGAGGGCAGCAAGAATGCTGCCACGTATCACATTTCTTTTCCCGTTATCCTGCTGGAAAATAGGCACAGAACCCAAACAAGGGAAAAACAGATTCTGGGTAAGAATCTAGCAAAGATCAATGGAAGCAGCAGGCAGTCAGATTTGTCTGCAAATGAGTGTGAGTGGGTAAAAATTAACCTGCAGACTTTGTGTGTGAATACCCTCCTCCTGTAAGATCTCAGACCAGATGTTATTACGCTAAGTTCCCTGTGTGTGTCATCAGTGATGCAGTACACGCGGCAGAACTACCCACTACTCCAGCAGAAAATAACGGGTGAGTGCGAACATTTGTGGGTGATTTGTCTGGGACAACACACAAACTCTGATTAGGACCAGACTGTCATGACAGATCTCCCACTGACGGGTTCTTAATTCTGGTAGCAACCGAATGGGTGTCCTTGAAGAGATGACAAGAGCTGCAAAGTGCGAACTGTGGAGGGAGGATTTAATTCTTTCACAGAGTTGCAAGGATTAATAACCACGATCTCTTCTTCCTTGCCTCTTGAGGCAACACATTTGTCCAAGCCTTATCGCTGCCTCTATGTTTGTTACTGCAATAAATTCAAGAATTTTGCTGCTGTCATCACAAGTGATGCAGCTCTGGCACTTGGGCCATGCTTTGCATGGCCCATCGTCTCATCTCTGTCAGTTCTCAGTTTTGTTATCCATTATCAGCTTGTTACCCTAAACTATCTCCACGCTTTCCTCATAAACCAACCTGGAAACACGACCTCTGATCACCACCACCTTCAGGCACCCAGTAAACTGGCTGTTATCCTAACCCGGTCATTTAAGGTTTCCATTAAAAATGCTGTATCAGTTAAAAATGTTCTACCAGTTCTACCAATGTAGTTACAGTGAATTAGGTTCACTAAATACAAATAATATTCTTAAGTTTCTCTATAATCTGAAGACTTTGAGGTAAGAACTTCTCAGGAAGACGTGAGCACATAACATAGTGAAGCTACCACCTCCTGCCAGCACTGTAAGAAATAAACACCACACTTCTCTAGCACCTCTTGTGCCAGGATTGTCAGAATTTCATGGGGCTAAAAATAAATAATAAAACATAACAGAAGCAAAAATTATCTACTCTTTCAGTAAAATTAAAGATATTTATTGGGATAAGAGGGATAACCCCTGACTCACCGATTTCTCACAAGTGGTTTCATCTATAGGCCCTCCTATTTGCTCCTTGATGAAGTTCATATCTTCTTCCAGGACAAGACCATAGGACTTCATGACTTCTTCTAGTTTATTGGAAGTGATCAAGTGATCAAACATTTCAACAGAAGCAGTTTCATGCTGTGAAAAAAACCACCTAAATGTCGCATTACAAAGTTTAAGCATCTTTCCTGCAGCGTCACAGCTTTCTCCTAACCCAGCAGCACTGCCTGGCAGGGCACCTGGGCACGGCGGTGTCAAAGGGCAGCACCCCCCCGAGCTTCTCTCCATTCTGTATCTAACCAAACAGGACATCACCCCGCCACAGGGTCCAGAAACACACTCTTCAGCAGAGAGGAGTTAATTTTGTATTTTAACAAGCAGCAGTAAGACAGCTACAATGCTAAAAGACAAAATAACCAGTTCTGTTGTGCAGAAGATTAACAAGTTTACCCAGCTGATTTCGCTTAGTAATTACAAGCGGAGACAGGCCTGAAAGGACTGCATTACGTTTCATTCACAACAACCAACCCTTGAAGCTTTGTTCAAAGTTTCTGAGAGTTTGAATTCCAAACACTGTATTAAATATTTCGGCCTTGACTAAAAATCTTAACCTGGAAAGGAAGCTCCCAGGTGGTATTTTGCATCTGTAAAATATACTCTGAAGAAAGCTTGCAACATGCATTTTAAGGCACAATGCTGGCTTAAAATGATCAGTGCAGTCCTAACGAATTCTGCCTCTTCAGAGTCACACTACAGGCATTGACAAGACCAAGACATTTAATTTCTCCTCTGTGTCACCCAGCACGACATCTGCAGGAAGTGGACATGCGTACACGGAGATCTCATGAAAGTCCACAGGAGTTTAAGAGCATCTGCACTTTCAGGGAAGAGATGCTGATGACAAACATCTGCCCTCTCTTCCCACATCTCTTCCTGCTTTGCTAGTAAGGCCGCATCTGCCCATGGCCATGTTGGTTTTTAATTATGCCATCAAAACGATGCCATAAGAAAAGGCTAGATGATCACAGAGCGGAATAAATCTTCCATCAAAGATGTGTGAAAAGGGCCCACGACCTTAAAAATAAAGGTTACACAGGTTTAATCTGAGACATGGTTGTCAGTAAAAATATTCTGAGCAAGCTAAGGATCTGGATCACTACATTCTCACAAGCACTGGCAGTCTCTAAAGATGAATTATTCTCCCTTTAAAATTTTCGGTTTTCTATTTTTACTTTAATAGTGAAAAGCCTACCTTCCACTTCAAATCTGGACGAGTGAGTGGAATAAATCTTCCATCAAACATGTGTGAAAAGGGCCCATGACCTTAAAAATAAAGGTTACACAGGTTTAATCTGAGACACGGTTGTCAGTAAAAATATTCTGAGCAAGTAAGGATCTGGATTCTCTTGTACTTGATTTGATTTTGACATCATCATGAGGAAGAGTCAGTTCTAGGGAATACACTTTCCTAAGACACCTTAAGTACTACTGCACAGGTGTTGCTTACCCAAATCATGACAAAGCCCAGCAATTTCTACACAGAGGAGATCTCGCTGGGTTATATCCAGTTCTGGTTGCCTCTCCATCAGTGCACGAACCAGACATCCTGCTAGGTAGCCCACTCTGTTGCAGGGGGGGAAAAAAAAAAGTGAACAGACAGCCCTTGTCTGAGAGGCAGCACACAAAAAATACTCAAACCTTGACCTGCAACAGAATCACAAACTATTTCCCGTAGTAGAGCTTTAGTCATTAGTAACACATTTGAAAGCAAAAAAGCATGAGATACCACTCCCAAAACAAGGGGAAAACAGCATCCTGCACCACTTCATAACGCACAGCCACAGAGTAACGGTGTGAGCGAACGGCAGTGCGTTACTGACAGCGTGCATCCTGAAGCACCACAGCTCACACAACGTTCTTTGACTTCCAGTCAGTGCAACCGCAAAGGCCCACAGCAAAGCATTTTGTTCTTCTCTCAAATTGCTATTTTAACAATAGCTTATGACAACTCCTTCTCTTCTTTTTGTTCATTTTAGATTTGACATTTAATGCCAGTGGATGGGACCCTCTGTGCTCATAATACGAAAACAGCAGGAACGAACATACGGCACCTACTCCCATAAACTGTTTAGAAGCTCTACACCAACTTCCTTCTCCACTTGCCTCAATGGTCCCCCCTTGCAGAACATCTTAAAGCAAGCCACAGTTTTATATGACTGGGTATTATCTTTCATTAGACCAAATTTTACTGTTTGGTGGTTTTTTACTAGACCAATAAGCACACAAAGCTCACTTCTCATTTAACACTGCAGAAATCTTCAAAATTATACACGGGTTGAGAATAAACTGTCCTAAGTTTAACTACACAGATTAACTGACCTGTTCAAAAGAAAAGGTTGTTGATACCACTGGAGTTTTCAGACTCGTGTTGCAAAAGCTTTTTTTATATCCCTCACATTTTTGTCTCTTCAGGTTTAGCAGATGCAATCAATTCAGCTTGCCTCACTGATTTGACCCTTTTGCATCTTGTTAGTGTCACAGAGGTGGGGGGCGGAAGACAGACTGAGCTCCACAATATTTCAGCACTAAGAAAAGCAATTTTAGTCTGCCCGATCACCTGAATAAACATAACTGACTAGGTTAACTTCTCTGCACCTTGGCATATACCTTTAAAACAAGCTTAAATTTCTCATTAATCGGCTTCTCTGTGGAGTGTGAACAACCTAGCAACAGTCCAGGAATCCTTGTGTCCATCATCTGTTTCTGTTTAACTTCTATTACAGCCAACAGCCTGACAATCTGCTATCGATGGCATAAAGCACACAACTGCAAACATTACAGATAAAACGTGTCTTGGCAGTGCTGGACAATATAAGGGGGCTACAGCTGTCTGGCAAGTCACTTATAGCAGCCCTCGTACCCTGCCCAGGCTTCTGCTTTAAAATTCAAATTTTGACATAAAGCACTCGCAGTTTTTAATTAACATTACTCTTAGAAGAAGAAGAAGGGGTAGGGGAGGAAATCTAACATCGACCCATCTTATAGGTTTCTTTATCTGTCTTCATTAGATGAACTTCAAGGGAACAGCCCATAATCCCAGAGGATATCCAGGAACATTTGTGAGACCACAAATGCCCCCACAGCGGTTTTCACCAGCCCTCAAAGACAGCGATGCCCCTCGGCTGGCACTGCACTAACTCAGGGAAATGCAAACAGAAGAGGTGTGCATGCAAGACAACATCACCTTACCCTATAGAGTGCTCAAAGCGGTTGTGAGAGGCTCCTGGAAAAACAAAGTAAGTGCCACCCAGCTGCTTAATGTATCGGAGGCGCTGAAACTGAGGTGTGTCGATAATACGAACAAGAAGGGGATGTATTTCAATGTGCCCATGAATCGGATCGTTAAAAACCTACAAAAGCCAAACAACAGTGTAATCAACATTCAAAATTTTACTTTGAAAAGAAACAGGCACTAAGGTAAAGGACATCTAGAACGGTCAGGTATTTGGCGGGAGAGGGCGATTGTTTTGTTTTCTCCTGTAAAACAGCCATATCCTGCCTACCTATATCAAGATTTATCTTGGAGAACTACTTAAGCATTACATCAAAAAAGACAAAGTTGCGTATTTCAGAGGGCAAGGGAATTCAAGTAAAAATCTGTAAAAACGTTATCTGCATCTGTGTAATTCCAAAACTCAACACTTGAGAAAAGCGCTGTCTTTATTAATCTGCTATCCAGGTAAAGCACATACTGCAATACATGTCTGAGATATCCAGGAATGTTTGGTTTGACATTGCTCATGGTTTTTAAAATCAAGTGAAATTTCACAGAGTAGGAATTATGATTCTTACCTCTTTCACAAAACAAAACGCAAAACTCAGGATAACTGAAATATACAGGAAACACTCCCTGATCATCCCTAAGCACAGGTTTTAAGAGACATCCGAGTAACCGCATTGACTTATTAGAGAAGATAAAAGACATATTTAATCCTTGCCTCAAAACCACAGACAAAACCATTTCATCACACACATATCTTGGTCAAATACTGAGGCAAAGAAGGTTTTCCTGTGTTCTCGCTGCTCTCCATCGCTGAGCTGACAGGGCTCCAGCAGATGTGCGGACCACTAAGGAACACCTGCAGCCTTGGCGAGTTAAACCAACACACACTGCTGTGAGAAACTGTGGGACACGGCAAACAGTGGAAGTGAGGAGTCTGTCAAACCAGGCCTGGGGCTAAACTAATTAAAAAACCCAAGGGGAGGCTCTACACAAAAAGAGATGTGAAAGGGGATCTTCTCAACACATTTCAAACAGCTCATCTGCTCATTCAGTCTCTCACAACCACCAGCAGCCCACAACAAGCTCTTAGCTGATGATTTCCACCATTTTTCTGGTTAATGTGGTTTTTCAAAGATCACCTGCTACCAAGGAGAGGGGCTCAGAATTTGCTGCTCTGCAAAGGAAAGGCACCACCGCAGCACCAGCGGTGCCAAAAGGAGGGGAGGCAGAGGGACAGGGAGAGACTCGGGGCTGCGAAGCACCAGCGAGGCCCCGCAGCAGCATCCTCCCGACACGGCGCTGGGGCTACCTTCATCATGTCCACGTGCTGCTGTCTCAGCTCGTTCAGGCAGGCCAGCACTTTCAGTCTCTCGGCTGGGAGGCTAGAAAGGAAAAAAAGACATTGAGAGCAAAGTCTGCAATGCGTTTCCCTTCACAATTTGCAGTACATCTGGAATGACTTGTGCAAGTTCATATTACTCTGATATTTGTTGACTCTTTTAGGGAAACACGTATTTCTGCAGCTTTTTCAGAAAAACACTCAAAGCATTCCTCCTTCTAAAGTCAGGTATAGAAGAAAGAAAACAAACAGCTACAGAAGTTGTCTGTAAAGCAGCGTAAGTGCTTCTCCCACTTACATAGAATCAAGAAATAGGAACCCCAGGAAATACACAATTTTTTCATCAATTTCTTTTAAGGAAAGTCACATTTGGGGATAAGTCCTTTGAATTTATGGAACAATAACAGGTAGTGCCTGAATAACTGATATTTTTTAAGGTTGAAAAATTCCTTAAACTAAAATGTCAAAGTCCCAATAAATGATTTTTACAAACATTTCTTTCAGTTAGTCAACTCTGTAATAAAAGAAGTTTCATTTTGCCAAATTCACTTTAATTTTACATAAATTAATTTCAACTCCAACAGTGGAACCACTGGAGTTTAAAAGATGCTCTAATTTTGTTGAGAACTGATTCTTCTATTTCTAAAGATATTTTGCTGTCATTTTTAATGAATTATTCAAGGTTCCCGTCACAACACACACACAAACTTTCAGTGCAGGTACTCTGTAGCCACAGCTGCCTCAGAGCACAGGCAGCACGAGCCCGGAGAGATAACACACCCTGTTACAACCACCCTCATTAACTCTGTCTGCAAGCCTTGTCCTGGACAAAACGGTTTCAGGCTCCGTGTGACAGCAAACATCACACCACGAGAAAGTCTGATCTGCTGTCTTCCGCGCTCTTCAGCAGCTAACCACGCTGAGATCAGTTTTACATCAGTCTTTCAGTGTACTATAAAATGTCAACTATTAGCAAAAAGTACTGCTGTATTTTCCTCTGAATCATTTAATAATTCACAATCCATAAAATATGAAACGCATATGATGTCTGAGCTGCTGGTGAGCAGTTTTTGCCTTACCCACTTTGTATCCCTTTCCCTAAGGGGGAGCTCTTGGGCTGTCGCCTCTGCTGCTCAGACTGTCCCAAGCCTTTAGCTGCCCCCACTTGCAAGCGAGATGAAAAGCACCAGTGGTGACGCTCAGACCAGCACGTTACTTCACGTGTCCATAGGAACAGCCACAAACCCCCAGATACTCACAAGGGAGTAGCTGAAAGAGCCCACAATCTACAGGGCAACAGAAAGCATCGAACGCTGAGGACAAGAGGAGGACCACCTGCACCCTTCCTGCTCTCTGCTAAGAAAAGATGATGAACTTTGGCATGGCAGAAGAGCCCAGGAACCCTTCCACGGCCAGCAAACGAGAAGCTTGTAAACACCTATCCTTACACGCCCAGGAAAAGCAACTGCAACTGCTTTTTGAGGTCTGTCCTGAAAACGGGACCAAGAATAATCAATAAGAAACATGTAACCATTCCAGCCACAGGTATGGCTAACTCAGGCAGGACTAGCGCTTGGGCCAGTAACTGAGCACCTCCATCACCACCCTCAAAAACTGTTCAGGGACAGCAAAGTCAGAAGTTATCTGCTTCCAGCCACCTACAGCCATTTCGCTTGTGTGGAGAAGTTCTCTCTCAAGACATTTAGCCAACATGCTGAACCACATCTGGACTAGAGCATCTGCTCCAGCAGACTTGAAAAATTAACACCCAAACATGATGTACAGAGGCGACCTCTCTGTTCCTCATTGCAACCGAGTTCTTCAGTGGATATGACTTCAAAGCATGCTAATAATGGAAACCAAATACCACAAGTGTGTTTTTGAATGAGCTGTAACGCCCCAAGAGGCACAGTAGCACCACCACAGAGTCATCAGTAGACCTCAGGTAACGTTGCCCAAATGACCGCTCCAGGTCAGGCAAAGTACACAAGGCAGGGCTCCATGACATTTTTGAGACGGTGAGGCAGCGCAAAGCACTACCCAGCGCTGAGCAAGGGACACACAGCTCAGTACAGGGCGCAGTCCGTTGGTATGAAGCACATTTAAATGCCACAAAAGTTCTGGAGCGAGGAGAAAATTACCTGGAAAACAGCCAGGTACATAAGGAGGAAGGCACGTGGGTGCCCACCATCTTGAGAAACAACAATGACTGCAAGTACAGGGACAGCAGAGAAAGGACAGCTCTGTCCTACGGACACAGTTTGTTACACAACTACCTACACAAACAGTGCCCAAGGTGCTGCTTACCTCCAGACACTCACTGTCAGCGGGGCTGAACCAAACACAGCTCTCCGCGCTGTATCCTACCGGAGTCGCCCCCAGGACGGGCCGGTGCTGCACACGGGTGACAGAGCAGCCAAAGGAACAGCCGACCAGCGAGGCCGGGAAGTCCCTCCCTGACTGTGAGATGGCACAGGGAGGATGCAGGAGCAGCCACAAAATCACGGAAATCCTCCGCTGTGAGGCCAGGCTGAGAGAGCTGGGGCTGTTCAGCCTGGAGAAGAGGAGGCTCCGGGGAGACCTGAGAGCGGCCTCCCAGTGCCTAAAGGGGGCTGCAGGAAAGGTGGGGAGAGACTCTTCAGCAGGGCCTGGTGTGACAGGACGAGGGGTGATGGGTTTAAAATAGAGGGAGGTGAATTTAGATTAGGTATTAGGAAGAAATTTTTTACCCTGAGGGTGGTGGAGCACTGGCTCAGGTCGCCCAGAGAGGCGGTGGATGCCCCATCCCTGGAAACATTCCAGGCCAGGTTGGCCGGGGCTCTGCGCAACCTGATCTGGTTGGAGATGGCCCTGCTCCTGGCAGGGGGGTTGGACTGGGTGGGCTTTAACGGTCCCTTCAACCCAAACTGTTCTGTGATTCTATGATTCTACCGATGAAATGGCAACGAGTAAATTTATTTCCATTACCTCGCCAAGCAGGGGATCCCCGAAGCAGCCCCCGGGCAGAGGCCCACCAGCGGGGACGCAGGCACCGCGGAGGTGGGTCCACGCTAGAGGACCGCCAAACCTGCTCGTCTCACCTGCGTATCAGGGACACGGGGAGAGCGGCTTACCACTGCACGGATCTTTCCCACGGCAGAACAGGAATCTCAAGCACGTTCGATAGGGTGCCTCCAAGTCTGTCACTGGCCTACGTTATCTAAACACAGATGTTCTACTTGTCCAGCACACAAGGTTAAACAACAATTAGTAGGATATGTGTTTTTCAACACCTCAGCTGCAAGTCACGCGTTTGGAATTCTCCTCATCAAACTTCCGTTATTTTCCCCGCACTGACATACCACGCCAGTGGCCCGCACGTCTTCTCCTCGTGCCCTGCCTCCAGGAACACGAACCCTTGGTTTGGGTTTGGCCTCCAGACGACAAAGCGTGCCGTCGGTACAGTCCTGGCACGACTGAATGTGGCACCACCAAGAGCTCTCTCTCCTTCAGAGAGAAAACAACAGCACCTGCTGTCTACACAATCAGGCCGCCTCAACCCAGAGATCACACCCAGATCACCTGTTCGTACCGCGGTTTTCCAGGGCTCTGCAGGCACAGTTCCTCCAACAGCCAAAGCAATAACACTGCTGGCTGTCTCTGAAAGGCTGAGAACTGACACATTCCCATCCACTCCCCTCCACACCTCTCTGCTCTGCCCGCACCCTCCCTCACGCCACAGGTGATGTGGATGAGAAAACCCCTTTCCTGCACCCACAAGGAACTTAACTCCTCCGGAGAGGTCAGCCCTGCTCACCACCCGTATTTAACACGCAGCATGCCACGCAACACCCGCTGCCAGGAACGTGAGAAGGCATGGGAAACCCACAACACCGCCTCCAGGACCCCGTCCTCCTGAGCCCTCCCCACCGGGTGGCCGGGAATGCAGGGAACTCAGCATACGCATTCACCTCTGGCCCGTCACAGAGAACTGATGGAAGCTACTGTAGGACACCGTGCAGCAGAAAGACGCGTGCAGAGGGATGGTTCCTTAGCGTAAAGCTGAGATGTTTTTAAAAAGCAGAAGGCTCTATCAACTTCCCATCCAACTCACAACATTTTCAGCTTAACAGAAACAAGCTGTCAGATCTCACTGAAGGAAACACCTTAGAAAAGAAAACCCACAAGCCCATCATCCCACCCCCCGGCACCATCCACTCCGCATATCAACGGAGCTCCTCACAGCCTTTGACTCCACACTGTCCCACAAGCTTAGAGGCATTTCCTCGCTACCCCATCCTGTCTGCCCACATTCAGCAATAACTTGCCTCACCTGCAGGCGTCCGGTGAGCCTCCGCACGGCAGTCGATGCTCCCACAGCCAGCGAGGTACTGAAAGCAACCAGCCTCCTGGTAGTCTCTAGACAGAAACTCTACATCCGCCTGTTATTTGAACCAGACAATTACCTCACTTCAGAAAAAAACAAAGCCTTCAGCTGCCTCCCTCATAACACCACACCCTTTCTATCCGCACACTTCAAACAGCCGCAGTTAAAACCCTGCTTCCCAAAGGAAACAAAAACATCTCAATCACTCCTGCCAACGTCTTACCTCCTCCAAAGCGCAACCCTTCTGCCTGGTCATCCCGCGTCACGTCAGCTCTTATTTCTCTACGGATGGCCACTCCCAGACACCCACACTTTCAGTTCACCCTTTGCAAGTTGCAAGCGCAGCCAGGATGTCTCAGCAGAACAGAGATGGGGCTCTTCATCCTCAGCACGGCGTTAGCTCTGAGAGGCTTTCAGCCGAGAAGCCGACCTGCACACCTAGGTACTCAAAACTCCCAGCAGACAAGCTCAGCTCTGCACTCGCGTATGCCTCCCAGACAGCCACACTCCACGCTGCCTTAGGTCCAGTAACCACATGTTCTGGTTTTGTTTAGTGGGGGGGGGGGGCTGTGGTGGCTCCCCTTTGCTCAGTGGACTCGGCCAGACCCGCTGCTGGCCAAGGCCAAGCCAATTTGTGGCAGAATGTTCCCTGATAACGCCTCTGCGATAACGTATTTAATAAAAGGGTAAAACAGGAAAAAAAAGGAGAAAAGATGTGAAGAAGCTGAGCGGGGGCAGAGAGGGGGAGGCACGAGCTTTGGTGGCCCCGCAGCCCTCACCCTCTGGCCTCCTGCCGGGCGGTGACTGGGCCCGACTCGGCCCGGCCCGGCTGCAAGGAGTGGAGAGGAGATGAGATGTGAAGAGACCCTGAGAGGCGTCTGCCAGCCGGTTGTGAAGGATTTCTGTGAGAGGAACGGCTGCAGACACCAAGGGCAGTGCAGAAGGAGGGGAGCAGTAATGCAGCTCCTGGCCAGAATTCCCCTGCAGCCCGTAGTGATGACCATGGTGGAGCAGGCTGTCCCCCCGCAGCCCAGGGAGCCCACGGAGGAGCAGAGATCCCCCCGCAGCCCGGGGAGGCCCACGGAGGAGCAGAGAGCCCCCTGCAGCCCGGGGAGCCCACGGAGGAGCAGAGATCCCCCCGCAGCCCGGGGAGCCCACGGAGGAGCAGAGATCCCCCCGCAGCCCGGGGAGCCCACAGAGGAGCAGAGATCCCCCCGCAGCCCGGGGAGGACCCCACGCCGGGGCAGGCGGGTGCCTGAAGGCGGCTGTGGCCCGTGGAGGCCCCGCTGGGGCAGCCGTTCTGGAGGGGCTGCACCCCGTGGAAGAGATGACCCACGCCGGAGCAGTTTCACAAAGGACTGTGGCCCGTGGGAGGGACCCTACGCCGGGGCAGGGGAGGAATGTGAGGAGGAGTTCTCCAGACGATGAAGCAGTGGCATGAAACAATGTGTGACAGACTGACCATAACCCTCATTTCCTCTTCCCCCTGTGCCGCTCGGAGGGGAAGGTGGCAGAGATAATGTTAAGCTCAGGAAGAGGGAGGGGTGGGGGGAGGTTATCTTGCTCTCTGTCTCATTATTGTGCTTTCGTTTTAGCAATAAATGAACAGTTTTCCCCAGGTTGAGTCTATTTTGCCCGTGACGGTAACTTTAAGGATTTCTCCTGTCCTTATCTCAAACCTGGAGCTTTTTTCTTATATTATCTCCCCCTGTTCTCTCGGAGGGTGGGGGGAGTGAGAGACTGACTGCGTAGTCTGGTCCCGATTGGGGCTGAACTACGACACCACAACATTAGCAAATAACTTGAGTGGAACAGTTGGGTTTTGAGTGAGATTTGGAGGAACCGGTGTAGATAAGGTTAGCAAAGGAGTAAAGAAGACATTCAAAGATTAAAAAGTGCCAGGAAGCATGTTGTGAGCAAGCAGGCTCACATCCCAGGAGAGGTGAGCAAAACTAACCCCAGTGGGAAAGAGAAGGGCCACCGGTGGCCCTTTGGACACATAGGATGACAGGATTTGTTTATACTTTCTTCTGCTGCAGAAGAGCAAGAAAGTATATTAACCACCAGACAAATTACAAGGTTTTTGGGACCAGTCATTTCCCTCACTGCTGGAAAAAATCCTTTACACGCTCTGAGACAGCATTCAGTTTTCCTATATGCATGGCAGGCAACTGCTGCCAAGCTGGGAGTAAGGCTTTGCCAGACTGCCTGCTCCCCACGGCGGCCACCGAACTCGGGCACTCGCCCACGGGCCTGTATTCCGTCAGGACACGCAACAGAGTCGTCTTCTGCAACAGTCTGCTCTATCGCAGCAGGCACAACAAAGAGCAAAGTCCCAGCAGCTGTTGCAAGACTAAAAATTCAACCCCTGGGATTTGTCTCAGGGAGATGGGGGAAACCCAGCCCCCACAAAGCAGCGCCCGCTCGCTATTTTAAAAATTGTCACTAGGACTGGAGCAGCATTCACTTTAGGCCAAGAACGTTCTCATCAAAACCCCTGGAGCTGACACTGGTGTTCCTATTAACACCTGAACGGTTGTTGTGCTACCAGGGGTATTTTCATTAAAGCTTCTTAAATGGCTTTTTTTTGCTTCTCGTGGTCCCTGGGCAAGAGTGGGCGAGGCCTCCGGAGGCCGAGATCAGCCAGCGAGAGCCCCCGCCACCGCCCACCCGCTCCCGCTCCCTCACAGCCCGGCCCCCGGGCGCCCGGGCTGCAGACGGGGCAGAGCCGCCCCGCCGGGCCGGGCAGCCTCCTCCCGCAGCCGGCCGGGGCCTGGCGAGGCGGGGACGCGCCCGCAGCGGCTCCCCTGACCCGGGCAGCCCGCGGGGAGCCGAGGGCCGCGCAGCCCCTCGCCGAACGCCCTCTGCCAAAGGAGCCGCCGACCCCCAGGGCCGCTCGCAGCCCGGCCAGCGCCGCGGGCTCACCCGGACGGGGCGTGGGCCGGGGCCGCCTTCCACCGCCCTCCCGCCGCGGGCCGGCTCTCACCAGACGCGGGTGACCTCGAGGGCGCAGGCCGGCAGGTCCAGCAGCATCCTCCCGGTGACTCCGCTCTCTGCGGGGGAAAGCGCAGCGTCAGCGGCGGGGCCCGGCCGCCCCGAGGGGCTGCCCGGCCCCGGCCCCGGCCCGCCGGTACCTCGGAAGCGACGCAGCAGGCTGGGGTCACCCACGCCGCAGCGCGAGAGGTGCTGGCAGAGCCGCTCCGTGTC
>JAAGAY010011791.1:83951-110655 GCA_011801015.1 Ardeotis arabs
CGCACGGTTCCCCGGAAGCCCCGCATCCTCCTAACGGCGCGCCGGGCCACCGAGCCAGGCCCGCCCCCCGGTCGCCGCAGCCCCCTCCCCCGTGCCCCGTCCCCCCAGCAGCCACGGAGGAGGCTGTTTTCTCAAACGAGCCGTTTTTCACACAAAAGCGCGGGTCGTGCCAGCGGAGCACGGAGCAGCCGCGCTCCCCGCAGCGGCGGAGGCCCGCGAGGGGACCCCCGCGCCGGCGAGGTTCACCATCCCGCATCCCCGCTCAGCCGCAGGCATCAGCCTCCGCAAACACGCTCCAGCCCTGGAAACGTTCCAGGCCAGGTTGGCCGGGGCTCTGAGCAACCTGATCTGGTTGGAGATGTCCCTGCTCCTGGCAGGGGGGTTGCACTGGGTGGGCTTTAACGGTCCCTTCCCACCCAAACCGCTCTGTGAGTCTGTGTCACAGCGCTATCGCCCTCACATCGTGTCTACAAACAACGTCGCTGAAGACCCCCAAACCCAACCTTTTTCAAGATCTCACTCCCATCTCATCGTCAGCAACGAGACCAGATGCACCCCAGCTGCCAGACTCGCCCTTGCGCACAGCTGTAACAGCTGGTCACCACGGCCAGCGGTGACACACGCGCTGGTTTCCAGATCCTGTCCACAAGTAATGTCCTAACGGGCACGAAACCAGCTCTGCTGCAAAAGGGGGGGGAGGGGGAAGAAAAAAAACCATTATCTTAATAAAAAGCCCTTCTGGGCTTTACTTGAGGTCTCTGTGTGGAGCAGAGTTTGCGTGTTCTACTGTCATGCTACAGTAATGTGCTTTTGTAAGCAAATATTCTGCTTTCTCACTCTCAGCTCTTGTTGGGAAAGTGCACTTAATGCTCACTGCCTGATTTTCATTTAGATGAGAGTCTCTCTCTCTGTCCCCTCTGGGGCTTTCGGAGATTTTTGGAGATCAGCCTTGTGCCCTCACCATCAGAAATGAAACTGGCTGAGAGCTGTCCCACCCCTTTAGAGGAAACACTCCTCTTCTTGGAAGGAACCTTAGGAGACAAGAACAGGCAAGACCTCTTAAGGAACACAACCTTATAAAATAGCCTCACACCCTCCCAGATTGAAGTGACACCCAAATGTCACTGGTGCCTGTCCTTTTAAGGAAGAATTCACCACCTGTCCGTTCCGTACCTCTAGCAGTGCCAAAACCCGAGGGAAAGGAGTTGAAGAAGGGCATCCTATACATAGGCCTAATACACCTGGAGTGCTCATTAAAAAAAAAAAAAAAAATCCAGATAGATGACATTGCATTTGTGGGCTAAAAACAGCAAGGGAGGAGGAATACCCCGAAATGGCAGGACATCCTTTGTGGATCAAAGCAAAAACTGCTGATATTGCAAGAACAGACGGACACGTGGTGTAGCAGTAGGATGGAAGGTTACCAGTTTCACCCTCACTGGTAGGAAGAAAAAGCAAATACTGCTGTTCTGAGCAGCACGTCCCCAGTAACCACACAAAGCACGTGGAAAAGAAGGCAGGCAAAAGCGGTGTTCAGCTTTGCACTTGTTTGCGTGCACCAGAGGCAGCCCGAACGCCCTCGCAGTCCCTCTCGCCGCCGCAGCACAGGAAACCCTGCTTCAGCTTTAGCTGTGCAGCTTGGAGCAGAAATCCAGAGTGAACCCAGCGGGCCCCCCTGTGACAGAGGCACAAAAAACAAGGCACATGTTAAAAATTGAGATGAAGGAGGATTATTCCTGTGTAGGGTCTTTTATTTTTTTTAACTTTCCGTGTTTCTAGCAGCACTTTCCCGGTTTTGCTGGGCTCCATGAAGCAGCACTACAAACTCCCTGCCATAAGGTAGCGCTGCCCAGGAACTGAAAAGTTCACCGCAAAGCCATCCGTGACTTGGCACCAGTTCCCTCCACAACCTCACCTGCTTAAGCCCTGTACTCACTCGTTAACTAGCTGATATTCTGGTGACTAAACTCTTGAAAAGCTGTTTTTCCGCTACTGGGAACCATAGTGGATTGCACGCAAGAGAAGGCATTGGGGATGCTTGCAGTGAAGCTGCCGCACCTCAGGCTCACTGTGCCTCAGCTGAGAGGCAGCACCCGATCTGGGGAACACTGCCGTGGAGCGCACGCGCAGGGTAAACCGCGCTCCCGTGACCCGGCGGTTCCCGTTAACGTGGGCGCAGCGACCTGCAGAGCCCCGTACCCATCAGCTCTGCCCAGCGCCGACGGAGCGGGGCAGCGCGAGCCCTGATGAGCGTAATCCACCCGATTCACCTGCTGCCTGACGCGCTGCTGGTCGCTCGAAGAAGTTGAAAAGTTTTACGAGCTGGCCATCATTTTATCTGACACCTGTTTTTCAAGAATTGCTACTTGGGTGATGAGTTATATGCTTATTGTAAACTTTGGAGATTGATTTGCCTTGAGACAGATTTAGGCTTCTTTCATCTGAGATCCCAGCACTTCTGAGTCACAGGGAACCCGAGAAGAGCATTTCCTAGCAGGAAACTAAAAAGAGACATCAGTTTCAATTCCCCACACTGCTTAATTGCACTCTAACCACACATTTTCTTGAGGCTACATCTTACTACAACAATTAGGATGTGGCAACCTAATAGTAACACACTGCTTACGTGTAAAGTGCTAGCAGATTTATGGTGCTCCCGGTGATGTTAAAGGAAAGGTTACTAAACCCTTCTTCCTCTGACTTGCTGGAAAACTGACCTGCAGTAAACGTGGAAGCCCTGAATCCGCTTCAAGGGGCGCTAAGGAGGTGGTTTTTCAGTTGGAGAACTACGCAGAGTCCATCTGGCTGGGGAAAACCTAGCAGCTAGCGTGCAGTTTGCAAGACTTGGATACAATCACCTGATTCCTCACTTCACGCTGCCTGGGATGCTTTCCCCCCCGCTGTCAGTCTTACCTGCAAAGGGAAGTTTACAAAGAAAACCCAGCCACATTTTCACAGCTATGCGTTTGGGTTGGTAACTGCAGTTTAACACTCTTTTTAAAAAAAAAAAAGCCCTGGTGTCAAAAAAAAAGTCATTACAACTGAATCTGCACAAATTGGCCTTTCCCCACTGACCCCCCCCATAGAGCAGATGCATAAGAGCTATTTAGGAAGCTCCGAGTCAATGCCAGCTTTATGCTTATCTGGAGCAACAAAAACGGCATGAAGCCAGCTGGTGCAAGTCTGAACCAGTTCAAAGTTGGTTTTGAACACACTTGCGCATCTGGGAGGAAGGCAGCCAGCACCAGGGGCCATCTAACAGCTCATCTGCGCCGAAGTCACCCCTCCCTCTCTGGGCACGTCACCTGTCACTGCAGGATTTTCTCCTTTTCACAGTTTTTTGGTTACTTCAGGTCATGTACTACTCACCTTCTCCTCCCAGAAACCATGTGAAGCGGAAACAGTAGATAAATTTCAGCAGGAAACTTTGGACAGATCCCGTGAAAGACGATGAATTTAAACTGAAAAAATCCCAAAGAAATCTGAAGGAGCATAAAGATGATTAAAGTCTTTGCCGTTACAGAAAATGCAGACAGAAGTCATTGTTTAATGAATAACCACAGAAAGACCACAGGAAACACAGCAACAGAGGTTAAAATACTTTTTGTTTATTATAAAATACATATTTACACGTGAAGGCACTTTGAAACCGTTAAAATTTCATATAAGCTATTGTTTTAGCTGTTCAACAAGTCCAAAAATACTTTTTCGATCACCCACAGAGGTGAAAAAATCTGAACCACATCCAGCTGTAGTAGATTCATTTTTCTGATGAAAAAACACTACACCTAATGACAACTAATAAGGGTTTTAGCACCATCAGTTTTGCACAGTTTCAGAGAACACAGTAACTGTGGTGAGCAGATACGCGAGGAGAGATCTGCACGGGATGTTGAGTTAGAACCAAATCAACTGAACTCTCGTCATACGATACTGCCGAAAGACGGGCCCTGTCCAGCCCGGCTTCCCAGCCAGAAAGCTGCCATCCTCCACGCACATCAAGCCGACTGTTGAACGCTAAATCAAGATTCCCTATTTCCCCCACGGCACAGGAGGCTTCTAGGGACTGGAGCATACACATCGAACGGTTATAACTGTAACCGCACTGATGAGCGGATTGAGACAGAAAGGTTGTTGGTCTTCACTTTTTATCTCAAGATATGAAGACAAATACGAAAAATTGAATAAAATTAAAGGAACCAAACAGAAGAATCTACATGAAACCTCGTCCTCTGCATGGCCATTTCCTCATACTGCAGCTCTCTACAGTCAAACCTTTCAGAAACAAGCACCAGCACCTTTTTTTGAAAGTAACAACAACAAAAAAATAAAATATTTAAGTAGTTAATAATTCAAAAACAAATTACAGAGTTTGTAAACTTTCTACTCACTGCTGAGTAGGGTCCCTGCACACATACACTTTTACATTTTTCCTTCATCGTTGCTGGCCAGATGCATTAGCTGAGACTGCCTGAAGTCATCACAGTGTTTCTCCCTGGAACTGCAGTACACCAGATCTTGCAGCAAAAACCAAACAATGAAGTTAACAGAGCTCCTTAAACAAGTCCTATGTAATTGTTCAATTTTTTTTTCAGCTCAATATACGCATGAACTGAAAAATGCAGTGCTGAGAAGTTTCTCTATGGCTCTAATCTTAAATGAAATTATGAAATGAGATCAAGCTACTGATTTACAGTAATGAACAAACCTTGACTTTTCTCCATTTTGGTAAAATAAATCCTACCAAATCCCTCAGTGTTAAAAAACTTACTTACAAAAACTAGATGCTGGAATTTACACATTTCCAGCGAATCCAAGTTGTTCCTAGCTAACCCCCCCATCTATACAAACATGTCTTATCCGATGGGCTTACATTCAGTGTAGATACTACACAAGAGGCTAAGATCTTCAGGAAAAAAAATAAAACAAAGAGATAGAATTTGTTAAGTGAATTTGTGCATTTGAACAGCTGTAAGGTGGCCAAAGCCCCAGCTGTTTTTCAACTGTAACCACCTCGTACTTCTTCACGGGCGAGCTGCAATTCGCATGAGCCGCTGCTACGGCAGGGCTGCCATCAGGCTTCAACGGGAAAGGAGCCGCTCCCGGGGCGGCATTCACTGCCTGGAGAGAAAGGTAATCCAGACTCACTGAACCGTATCTCAGTGCTTTACCACATGTCAGGGTCCAATTTAAGTCACTGCTATTTGTACTTTTTGATTATTGCCTTTGTCATTGCAAAAGCTGTCTGATCCACGTCATAACGTACCCTTTACTGACGCTCTCACAGGAGACGGAGCACAGTTCAAAACCGCTCAGCTCTTCCTGAGGCTGAACGATCTATCTGTTCTCCACTCCAGTTACTCCACAGTAAAATAATGCATAAAATTCCACATTCTTTTAAAATAAGGCACTTCTACAGTTTCTTCCCCAAACACCAAAAGATTGAGGAAACGTAACTGACTCCACTCATTTCCTTATAATTCTTATTCCAAAAATAAAACCAGTGTTGCCAGAAGTTGAGTTACGCTCAGAACTCACGATACTCTAAATTAGGCTTGAGAACATCCAGTATGGCTTTCTACAGCTCACTCTTGCTAAAACAGCTCAGAGTATCTTGGAGCACAGCGTCACCTCCCGTTCTCTGCCGTTCACTACTTAACCCTTGCTTTTTGCATCCTGTGGCAGTCTGTTAAAAGTCCAATGTTCAAGGAACTTGGCAGTTGTCTGTAAACAAAAGCAACAAGTAAATAGCGCAACAGCTGTATCCAACCCCATCGCTTTTAGATTCCACAGAAAACCAGCAGTTTTAATGATTTGCTCTTTCACTGACAACATCCTGGAGACGTTTAAGTAGGACGTCGTCATTTTCCTGGCGGAGTCGTTTCGTGGGGGATTCAGTGTCACTATCAATGGCTATTGCTCGTTTCTTACTCCTGTGTTCACCTTGTTTTATCATATTGTTGATGTCCTTCAAACTCTGGATCAAGACAAAAAATCATGAGTTACTACGACTCTATTTCAAACTTGCTCTAGTTTTTCAATTATCTGAGGAAAAAAGTTATTCTAAACCTCTTTGCTCAGTGACTGATGGATTCTACACAAAGAATTCTACCCTTCACCTCGAACTGAGAGATAGTTCAGTGAAACAGCACTGCATTAGAACACATCCTAATTAGGAGATTAGTTTACCCTCTCTCAAACTGACCCCTTTCAGCCTTTTTGTTTTCTACCTTGGAAGGGCTCCCGTTAAATTTATACAGCAGTGCAGTTCGAGGTGTCAAGCAGGCGCCGTTCTTGTGAGGCGAGATGTAAATGGAGTGCTGCTGAGAGATCCGTCGAGGAGACACTGGCTGTTGCTTTATGCTGGGGAATGGAGACAAAGGAGGGGCTTCCATCTGCAAGACAGGATAAACTCGGATAGGAGCTGAATCGGAAGATATTTTAGAGCAGTGACTTCACAGAAGGAAAGATTAATACATTTGCAGGTCTTCTTGAGAAGATTTTATCCCATAGCAGTTAAACAACAGATCAAGTACCAACAAACAACAGAACAAATTTATTTTCCAGATATGTTACACTGATGGTCCACACAGGCATTTGAGCAAATGGATTTGTCGTGGTTTAAGCCCAGCTGGCAACCAAGTACCATGCAGTTACTCTCTCACCTTCCCCTCTACCAGGTGGAATGGGGGAGAAAATTGGGAAGAAAGGAAAACTTGTGGGTTGAGATAAAGACAATTTACTAGGAGAGTGTTCTGGTTTTATTTAGTGAGGGGGGCTGCTATGGTGGTAGCTTCTGTAAGAAGCTGCTGGAAGTTGTTTCCCTTTGCCCAGTGGACTCAGCTGGGCCGAGGGCGGACCCACTGCTGGCCAAGGCCGAGCCGATTGGTGGCAGAATGTTCCCTGATAATGCCTCTGTGGTAACGTATTTAAGAAGGGGAAAACAGAAAAAAAAGAAGAGAAGATGTGAAGAAGCTGAGCTGGGGCAGAGAGGGGGAGGCATGAGCCTTGTTGGCCCTGCACCCCTCACCCTCTGGCCTCCTGCTGGGTCACCGACTGGGCCCGACTCGGCCTGGACCAGCTGCAAGAAGTGGAGAGATGAGATGTGAAGAGACCCTGAGAGGCGTCTGCCTGCCTGGTGTGAAGGATTTCTTGTGAGAGGAATGGCTGCAGACGCCAAGGGCAGTGCAGAAGGAGGGGGAGCAGTAATGCGGCTCCTGGCCAGAATTCCCCTGCAGCCCGTGGTGAGGCCGGCTGTGCCCTTCCAGCACATGGAGGAGCAGAGATCCCCCCGCAGCCCGGGGAGGACCCCACGCCGGGGCAGGCGGGTGCCTGAAGGCGGCTGTGGCCTGTGGAGGCCCCGCTGGGGCAGCCGTTCTGGAGGGACTGCACCCTGTGGAAGAGATGACCCACGCCGGGGCAGTTTCATGAAGGACTGGCCCGTGAGAGGGACCCCAGGATGGAGCAGGGGAGGAATGCGAGGAGTTCTTTCCCTGAGGAGGAAGGAGTGGCATAAAACGTGTGATGGACTGGCCGTAACCCCCATTCCCTCTTCCCCCTGTGCCACTTGAGGGGGAAGGTGGCAGAGATAATGTTAAGCCCGGGAAGAGGGAGGGGTGGGGGGAGGTTTATCTTGTTCTCTGTCTCATTACTGTGCTTTGGTTTTAGCAATAAATGAACAGTTTTCCCCAGGTCGAGTCTGTTTTGCCCGTAACGGTAACTTTAAGGATCTCTCCGTGTCCTTATCTCAAACCTGGAGCCTTTTTCTTGTATGATCTCTCCCTGTTCCCGTGGGGGGAGTGAGAGAGAGACTGCGCAGTCTGGTCCCGAGCAGGGCTGAACTACGACAGAGAGCAAAGGAAAATATAACACCACCATATATAATTATTATAATAATATAGGATAATAAAATACACAAAACCAACAATGCACAATTTTTCTGTCCAGTGACCTGATGATTGATACAGCCCATCCCAATCCACAATCACGGAATGGAAGTGAGAACAATCTCTGAACAATCAAAAAAGCGAGAGAGCTGCCCACCAGTCAACTCCCCCTGATACGCTGAGCGGGGCGTGGAACACTCTTTGGGCAGTGTGGGTCAGCTGTTCTGGCTGCACCCTCCCAGCTTCCTGCACCTGCACACGAGTGACACCTGGGAAGCTGAGAAAGTCCTTCACCTCTTGGTGACAACTCATAACACCAGTGTGTCAGCAACATTCTTCAGATACCAAATCCCATACTAAATCCAAACACAGCAGCTACTGGGGGAAAAAAAAATTAGCTCCATCCCAGCCAAAACCAGGACAGTGTTGCATCAATATAAAGAAGCTGAAGCTGGGGTTGTAAACTGAACTGCATCTGCATTTGTCCTCCTGAAAGGCTGCTAAGGCAAGTCTTCATACCATTACCTACAACCACGTGACTTCTGTAACCGCACTAGATGAGCAACAGAACAAGGTTATCAACAGGTTCATCTGTCAGGAAAGACAACTCTGTGTCTGATTATTAGACAGAGCAAAATTCCAAAATACTTTACTTACTACATGATCTTGGTTCGCAACATCGTACTTCAGTGCAAATGATTTTACTCTTCCTACGTAGACTGCATTGTAAAATTTAATAAGATCTCCTCTCTCCTCTGTTCCTGACTCACTGGAGTTCTCCGCTGCAGACCGTCCTGAGGAGCTGCCCGATTTCAGAGAGGAGTCTAGCAATGAGAGAGAGCTTCACATTTCAGAAACAGTATCAGCAAACTGGGTGCTTCAGATTAAAACTTACAATATCCAACTGGCAAGAACATGTCCATAAGTTGACCGGTTAAAGAGATGAATGAAAGCAATGTGCTTCAGACAGGAGCAGGGTGTGCTGTAGGTGGTTATGAACATTAGGAGGAGCTACAAGTCGCTGCTAGCAGGCTAGTGGATTATGGCTAGACAGGCCAAGGCTTTATTCCAAACTTGGAAACAGCTACAGCAAAAAATTACAGCACAACAGACCCCTTTTCCCATGCTTATTTTGGAGAGTGGTACAAAGCAATTTGTTGCTGTTAAAACTAAGTTTTAAGCAGTCTGACAACTCCCAGATTTAGCTCCTGTGAAAGTCTCTAGTGATCAGCTGGCAAAGAATAACTCCCCTCACACCGCTGCAAGGAAGCCGTGACACTGTTTGCTGAGGCATGTTAGGAAACGGCTGTTCAGTGGAAAAAGCTGCAGCCACACAGCAAGTATGTTAATGTTCTCTCTCCCCTAACTAAGCCAGATTTCTACTGAAACCTCCTATGTTTCATCCTCTGTACTGTTTACTGCCAAGCAACACAGAGCAACACCAAATAAAGCCTCTTGCAACCACTGCACTATGAGGCAAACGTCGAAAACTGCAGCTGACACCCGTAAGTGTGTCACCCACTCCTTGGGGTGTCTGCCTTGTGCCATAACAGGAGCACACGTTCCTGTAAGCTGCTGTCAAAAGACCAGGAGTGAATACTGGATAAAGGAGACACGAGCCCATTAACTGAAGAAAGAGTCCGGCAGGAAAAGCAACTGAAGAACTTTGTAACCAAGTATGTTTGTTTGACAAAGTACCAGAACCCAGTGCCACTTCCGTTACCCTACCACGTCCAAGCATTGTGGAGCTGCTAGACAGGATGTGGAACCTACAGGAGATCAGCACTTTCCTGAACCCCGGTGGAACCCTCAAAGGCATTTAAAAATGGTTCCAATACTTGTTTAAGCAGTTGAATCCCACCCACAGTGGGAATTTACCGTACAGAATGGTCTTCTAAATTTCTGTGTGTGCCCTGGCTGCGGAACAGCTCTGCTTGTGGGTTCATACGTGGGCTTGTGACCTCCAGGTTTCTTGACATGTCACTAAAAATGGGCATGGCACAATTTTCATGCTTTTCTCAAATCCTACTCTTATCCCTTTTCTTCTCTAGCTCAGAGGAAAGAAAATATCAACTATTTAAAAGAAATCTGAATATAAGAAAATGGTGGTCTTGGAGAGTCACCATTTTTATTTTCCAAAACAAGTTCTCCTTATTTAAGCCTTAAGGACCGGGGACATTAGGAAAAAAAGCCTGTCATAACATTCCAGGTGCCATCAATCTTTCTTTGTTGACTGGTGTTGCTGTATAAGAACAACTACAGTATCACTGACACACTACAGAAAACACTTCGACCCCAAGCAATCAAATTTAAGGAAACAAAAGTAAACATTTTTTCCAAATGAAAAGTGTATTTTCCATATCTAGCACACAGGAGGGCTACTGACAAGATGGTTTCTTTTTCAACAATACATTTATTTTTCTTTAATATGTTTAAAACTGTACAGCTTTCTTCACTTCTCCTTATCAACTGATAGTTCAGTTCTTTAAAAGCCCGTAAGCACATTTTTAAAAACAGCAGATTACTTTGCTGTACCTACCTTCTGCCATCTCCACATCTTGGTTTGTATTTTGGTCCAACAGGACATCATCAGAAATATTTCTCAACAAGACACTCCTATAAACCTACACGACAACGGGGAAAAAAACACTCTTGTCACGGCCAGCAAGGAAGTCAGAAGACTAGATGAAATCCCTCTGAGTAAGAATGAAGGTAACACTGAAGAACATTTGACTTTTCCCTTATCCGCATGAACATTTGCAAACCCGCCTCTGTCTGAGATTTGTAAAAGGAGAAGCAATACTATTTACTCACATGGCTGTTTGCTTGTGGCTGATTTCTGTAACTTTTCATTATGTCCTGAAAAGTTCTTTCCTCTTTGGTTATCTGGAAAAGAAAAGGCTATTGAAGACCAAGTGCCAGCAGCAAGGTTGGGCGGCTCAGGTGCAGTCTATTCAGTTAGCTTCCCTTTGTACAGCTTTTTTGGGAGCATTACTAGGAATACATAATTTTAAAACTTAGTTCTGGTGATCAGAATATGAAAAACCAAGCATTTTTCTTATTCATGTACTCCTTGTTTCTTGGCTACTAAAGCCTTTTGTTGCTTATGATGCTTAAGAATTATTCTTTTTCCAACTTTTCTTCTAGTGACACTAAAAATTAGAGAAGGGAAATATTATTAATTAAAAAAAATGTATTTGTAAATTTGAAAACTGGACCCCTCAACTTTTCTAAACATAGGAGGAAATGAGGAAATCTTGAACAAAACACTAGGCAGGCACATACACGCATGCAATTTCAGCTCTCCTGTACTTCAAAATAGCTCGTTTGTTAAAGGACAGCCATGCATCTGTAATTTTAATAGCTGAGAAGCAATCATTTTTGTAGTAGGAGCCAGGAGAGAATGTATCAACCTGCTAAATTGTCAGGTCTCACACTGCACTGGAGAGAGCACTCAGGAGACCGTATTTAAAACAAACCAACCAACCTACTGAAACTACGTGATAAAATACAGAGCACTGACTGTTCAATGCTTTTGCTTTTCTACAGCTACTGGTATTGATGTCATCGAGCCTAAGCTATGCTGCTGTTATTAAGAGCACAGGTAGTCACAATTTGAGCACGTTTCCCTCCATAGATGGTGCTCCTCTTCATTGTCTTCCTCAAGAAGAAAAGGTAATCCATCCCCAATGTTTTAGAGGAGCTTGGCTTACTTTCACTCTCCTGAATTTGTTTCTGAATCAGACCTGATGGCTGTTGTAACCATCAGCTCTCACGTCTGAGTCAAACCAATATTCCAATTTCATAATGCAACTTAATAACACCTTAAATGAATGCCGCAAATTGAGTAAGAAATGAAGACATACGAGTAACAGGCAACCAGCTTAACTCCTCAACCTGAATCTCCAAAAGCTAAGAGGATTTTTGTGGAACAGAAACTTTCCCTCCGTACACAAGGTTGTGAGCTCCTGCAGATTCTTGCACCGGCACAATTCTGTAACTGCAGTGGGGTTTTTAGTTCAGATTACGTAGATCGTGAAGACAACAAACAGGACAGAAAGCACAAATATGGGGAAGTGAAGCCACACACTGGTTTGTCTACGCTGACTGGTATTCATTGTGATTGCGCCCAGGAAGAGAAGAAAAATCCTCCTTTAACCAGCTGGCTGGTTGATGGGAACTTTTAAGATTATGCAAAACAAGGGAAAAAAAAATATACAGGGACTTCATCCACGTCTTGTAAGGACTTCCCTCCAGTAATGACATGAATAAACCAATCAAACTGTAAACTGTGAACAGAATTTATATTTTCAATTGACATTAAATTTCTTGAATTTCTTCAAGCTACACGTTACCTTTGCCATGATATAAAAGGCACAGAGGAGGAGCTGGTCCAAATGCCTGTCCTTCATTAGATCAGCACAATGAACCAATGTGAATTCAAAGCACGTCCATATCTTCCTGCGCAAGTCATTGGAAACATCCAGTTTTAAGCACAGATCACGCAAGCGCACACTTGCCAGATGATAAACCTGGAATAAAGAGACACACAGTGAAGAGTGGAGCCAAACGGGCTTAACCTAATCTGCAAAAAATCAAAGTCCTCCAAAGTAGAGCTGTTCTACATTTGAATAGTTCATTTCCGCAAAACTTCCCCCCTCTGCCCAAAACAATGGCTTCAAAGACTAAGTTGTCAACACTGTTCGGGTGTTGGATCTCTGATGTTTATAGGAAATCCACTTAAACACAGCATGACTATTGCTTCTACACCGTACCACTCACTCCTGTAATGGAACACTTCCAACAAGCACAAAGAAGGGACATACTTTAATTACGATCAAGTATCACCTTATATTAGCTAGCTGATGGATTTTTTAATTTTTTTTTTTTTTTTATTACCAAAAATCTGTGTCAAAACCTGAAATAACTATCAAGTGCAACATCAGCCTTCTTCCATTTATTTCAGAAGTTCTCGCTTCGTGCATAGTAATGAAGCACACTTCTTATGCTGGAAAGCAGAAAGAGTTAATTTCATTTTCACTTGCTCTACTGAACAGGAAGAAGAAAGGAAAGTAGGGAAACTCTATCATTTTGACTATGATGACCACTGTAAATAGAAGGACCACATTTATAGACAAATTTAAGTGAAGATTTTAGTTCTCCATCATAACTAAGAGGAATACGTTGCCTCCCACATGGTTTGTCAAATACGTGGCTACAGCTGAAGTACTCCCCAACTGAGAGTAAAGCTTCCAAAACGCAGTTCACGCCTGGCAGCTGGCTAATCAATTCTGAATCCATCCTCAGGCAGAGAGACAGATTGTCACTATCAAAACTAAAGAACCAATAGTTCAGACACAGGATGTGGCTTACAAGTGTTTCCAGGAATTAGTTTCTGTATTAAGATTTACCTTAGAGACTGCTCAATGTAGAATTCTGTAGGTTTACGATACAGATACCCTGAAAGGAGAAAACCTCTGAAAATAACTTCTCTAGGAAGAAAATAATAGCCAAACCTCCCTTCTGATCTTTTTTAGAGATTAATTTAAGCATGTATTCTTTGCAAGCATTTAGGCAACTTATCTCTGCCTTCTCCAAAGACCCCTCACACAGTCCACCACAACAGAAATGAAAGCAACTAGAAACAGGTAACGTGAAGTTTCTCAGAAGCACACTCAGTTCTTAACTTAGCCCTTAAATTGTTCATTATTTCAAGGAGTTCCTTCCTTCTAGAAACTTTCAGATAGCATGTTATTCATCACTGCTGTTTGAGGCAAGACCAGCACTACTGGGCAGACCTCAGAAAACTGCAAGTGAGAACCTCCAGATGCAGGATCCAAAACAGTGCAGCTTTGAAGGAGCAAGGCACAGGAGAATAATCTGATTTCTGGTATATCTAACCCTTGCAAATGTGGAAGGCAGTAAAAATAGACAAGAGAAGTAAAAACTACTGATATTTCCTAGGTAGTTATTTATAGAAGCTGCTAATTAAAAGAAAAAAAGAAACAACAAAAAAAGAAACATCTCATGGCGAGGCGAAGAGGGAAAATTGGATTCTCTGCAACACTTGATATCTTTTCCTTTCTCCCAGGTATGTCAGAACTGCTCAGGCCAAAGGAAAGGTACGTGAAGAGGAGTGAAAGGTAATGAAAACTGCACAAGGAGGCAAGTTTCAGCATGGCCTCAAACAGCTGTAAAGCACGACTTCCTAATAAAGACACCTACCTTTCTGTAAAACAGTGCCAAGGAACCCGTTTTCTTCGGTTTGCTCCCTGCTGACAGATGCACTTCTTGTGCCTGATTCACCTGAGGGTGGCAGGGAGCCTGAGCCTCCATTTTACACGGCTGACCTAAATTCATCGAAACGGGTATCAGCGTGATCCCACCCATCTCATTTGCAATACCTGGAGACGATACACACATTCAGAAATAAACCGTTTGGTCTCCTCATGCTGCAGAGTTAAGGTGAGAATCATAAGTTCATTCACAAACACTTGACACTAAAAACACCTCATCCTTCTGTACTGGGTGCCAAAAAGAGTCTCTGTTACTCAGAGTCTTCAAAAATGATTAAAAATTACATTTCTGATAATGCTTAAAGGAAGAATGTAAATGTGAACAATCATTTCTAAAGCTATCTGAAAGTACAAAATTTACAAGACATCACAGTTTCTGTAATCACTGTTCCACTCTGCTGGGGCAGGTGGGCATTCCCTTTGGTATTATTCTGCAAACCCGACAGCACGTCGTATACAGTCCTCATTAGTTTCCCTTGTAGTCAAATTCTCTTGCTGAAAATCTCCTTAAACATGAGAACTGGAGATTTTTTTCTTCGTCTTTATCTATAGACCCAGTTTTTAAATTAAAAGAGGCCATAAAACTTGTTTATCATCTATCATTTTCAGAAATATTCAAGCATCACCCAGGTTCAAGAAAACAAAAATCCCCCACTATTTTGCTAACACTAATACGTAGCCCTTATCCAGAAATTCCAGAGCCTTTTGAGAGTATAACAGACCAAAGTCTATTCACCACAAACAGCAGTAAATCACTATTGGAGCCAAGGACCAAAGCATTGCTTTATCTGCGTTGAGGTGTAACTGGAAGAAGCAAGAACTCCACATCTTTGTTTGCAAGGAAGAATCCTCAGGATGCTTATCAGGTATCAGGTGTCTCCACAGAAGTAGACATCAGTATAAACTTAAGCTTCCCCCCCCGCCCTTGATAAAGTGATACATGTTCTTTTAAAAAAGAAAAAGTGATACACATTCAAGATGCACGGTCAGTCTAAGCAGAGCTTAAGAGCAAGCAAAACATCTAGCAGAGAAGAAAAATTAGAAGAATTTATACCGTGCAGTGGGATAGAAATCTTCTGTCCCGTTTTTCCTGATACTGTAGCTGTTGTCATGGTCAGTACTGTTTGGCCAGGAGAAACCGACACTTTTTCAGCAGCAATGCTTGACGCTGGAGCAATTGTCAACTTAGTTCCTTCAGTTAACATTTTTTCCATCTGCATCTCCTTGGGGTTGTCATCTCCAAAGAGCCTTCTCTTCGCACTTCCAGCTGTAGGAGAACTGTAGCGCTCATGAACAGAGATCGGTGACAATGGCTGCATGTCTGGTATGCAAAGGAGAAAAAAAAAAACCAAACCAACCACCTTAAGAGGAGCAGATGAATAGGAATACTTCTCTGCAGGAGGGGAAAAGGCTAGCCTTCAAAATACAAAACCGGAGCACAAGAAATCACCTCCAGTTAAGAACAAATCTCACAGTTCACTGTTCCTAGGCGATATGAACAAGACCTGTTAGTCCTGTCCTTTACCTGTCTCCTCTGTCATCCCAGACAGCTCAGTTTCACAGTCAGGTACCGACATGGAAGACAAGAGTAACCAAGCTAGCTTGCAGAGACAGAGGAACACGCAGGATTACAGATACTTACTCCAGTCTGCTTAGCAGATTGGTAATGTTAGCAAATGCTATTGCTCTGAACACGTCCCTCTGCAGGAGCCCTGACACGTTCCCTGGACACGCTGTCTTCTGTATGTTCTGGCTTTTAAAACCCCGGTCAGAAGCCTCCACCTTCATCCACCTCTGGTTCCCCTCACGCTTTTCTGTTGCTTTTGAAGATTTGCTCCAGTAGCGAGGCTGAAGTACACAATGCTCATTTACAGGCTTCTATTCCTCTGGCTTTTTGCATTTCTGCTGAAGTCCACTAGTCACGTCTGGGGATACCAGTGACAGCAGTTTCCCATTTCCCAGAAAGCAGAAACCTTCTGGGTAACTGGCCCAGTAAAACTGATTGGAGACCTTACTTCTGCTCTGCCAGGATGGTTTTCTTGGCACCACGGGCAAATAAACATTTCCACTCCCCACTATTTTCCAGTTGAAGTAGGAGGTTTGGTACCAGATTCTCATATATAAGATGTCTCACACAGCCCTACCCATATACAAGACACCATCTCCAAGTTGCTTTCCCTTCCATCAAACAACTCTCCACAACATCTACAGCAACTGCTTATACATCTCTTTCTTAATGAGTATTTTTGAGTCTTAAAAAAAACCCATCACCACCAGTCTTGTAATGCAATTTGCCAGATAAACACAAAAGGAGACAACATCACACCACCAGTCCGTAGTGCACCACCAAGGCCCGATGGACTACAGTCCGGGATGCGACGAAAGCAGTGATTCCTAACTGGGGAAGTACAAAAAAGCAACAGCAGTGCTGCCACGGCCTCTTCACCCTCACCGTCAAGACACAGCTCTGTGTGACACCCGGGAATCTGCAAAGAGCAAGGCAGCTCTTCAGATGAAAGAATAATGCAGACAAAGTAATGTCCTTGCCTCCTGCAAAAAAAAGTTCTGTAGGAAGGAGGAATACATGCGGGTCTGTCACTGCGTAATGCAGTGGCAACCATCACCGGACTTGGCAGGGAAAAAAAGCAGTGACAGGGAGACTGGTGTCTGAAGGAAAAAAGAAAATGCGAATGCAACAGTAGTAAGAGCTAAGAGGAGGTTATACTTTAAAAAAAGTCACTTAAAATCCAGTCAAACTCACTCAGAACAAAAAGAAAAAAAAAAAACAAGCCTGGAAAAATATGAACAGACATTGGGTGACAACCTAGCCAAGAGTAAAGGGAGTAAAGGGAACTCCTGCATCAAAACAGCGGCAAAACCTGCTCCGGTTCAGAAGCGGAGCACTGGCACCGATATCTGCTGCCACAGCAATGGTTTGACCAGATGCCTCTAGACCTTCCCGTGATCAAACAGCAGGCTTCACAATTCTGAATGCTTAATTCTGATTCAAGATTGCTCTTTACAATTATAAAGAAATCTAAAGTGCCAGCCCCCGTCCCCAAAATTCACACATTCAAATCATAACAGAAGCCTTGAACATACCCCGTCTTAAACTCCCACCAAGATCTGTCCGAACCTCTTTGACTCGAGGATGAATTATAGGAGATACCGGCATCATAGGCAAATGCCCAAGCCCGCTTCCTCCATTGCTTGCTTCAAAATTACTGGGAAATATTACCTGAGAAATAAGAAATGTCAGCATAAGATAACAAATAGATTTCCCTGCTTTGTGGCAATCTATTAATAGAAGGTGTTTTGCACCAACTGTCTCATTTGAATGGTTTTCTGTATAGAACAACAGTAAGAAAAAGAACATGAATTTCCTAAGAGAAGGAAAACAGGTAACATACCTCTTCACAGGTTGGGACCTTGTTTTCTGAGGCCTGGAGGGCGCTCCAGAGCGCAGAGTCCCGAGTCCAGGCCAGACTCTCGAGAATTTGTTCCTCAATGCTGTTGAGGTGCTTCACCATGTCTCTGGAAAGTCCTTCCTCAGACCGAATCAGTACTTCAATTACCTAACAGTAACAAAAGCAATGCAAGACCCACTCTATGTTATTTCTGACAGAGGAACACTCAGCCGGTTTTTCTAGAGCTCTAGAGATGGAAATGCTATAAAACTTCCCCGGAGGCCTTACCGATGCGTTTACCTATTTATACGACAGAAACCAAGCACCCGAAGTTACAAACGGCACAAGTGGAATAATAAATATTGGTGCTCTCGTGTGAAGTCTTTGTGATGGCAATTTCTTTCAAGTCCAAGTGCTGCAAGAATGCACACTGAACAGCAAAGAAAATGCAAATCTAAAGTAAATCTGTTCCACAAAGGTGGATCTGCACCAGCACATCTGGTACTGCCGCAGGCTACCAACAGCCACAGCAATACTGACAGATTCGTTTCTGTTTCACCACTGCCCCGTATCTGAGGATTGAAGAAGGGAGAAGAGAATATAAAACAGCTTTCTCCAAGGGTTCCATTTTTTTGGTTGCTTTTGTCTAAACAGAACTACTGCCGATTTATTCGGGGCTAGCTGCGGTAAGCTGTTAGGTATCTAGTGAAAACAGGAGGCACGTGGATAGATGTTGAAAGGATCAGACAAGTCAGAGAACAGAAATGACGCTGGAGGCGGCGGGGAATGAGGTTAAAAAAAAGAGCAGAAATAGAGAACACCCGGAAAAAGAGATTTTACGTTCTGTTATATATCACAAAACAGAGAAGAAAATAAAATTTAACAGAGCAAGCCTGTGGTAAGTAGTAGTAGCCAAAGGCAACAAAGAATATTATTGCCATTTTATCACTAATAAGTAGAACTATAGTATAGCTTGCAGTCAGTAAATACGAATATCATCCAAACATATGCCTGAATGCTTTAGTCTGCCAGAAATGTATTATACTAAGAACTAAAAGCTGATCAACAGCACGTTACAGTTAAGAACCATTTACAAAATGGTTTTCTTGCTTTAAATGTCAAGCTTCAACTCCAGCATTACACATTCCAGGTAATATATTTAAAGACAGTCAGAATTTAGAATAGGCAGGTTACACATTAACATCAGTCCTTCTCCTACTTGATTACCTAGGGAGGAAGAGCATCATCCTCTAGGACTGCCGACGCAGTAACATGCCGTTTTCAGCACCGGCCCGGTCCTAAGGCATTATTTATTTACCTTATAGAAATAGAACGGCCTGAGGTCAAGCACTTCAATGATCCAGGGAAAGGTACGAGGTGAGCTGTACGCGAAAAGCACGATCTCCAAGCAGCACGCCATGAGAGAGCGGTGAAAGACATCTTGTTCCAAGAGAGCCTGAAGAGATTACAGAAAACGTCCATGATCTGAGGTCTGGGAAACAGAAGGTTGAATTTTGTGGCACTAACACCACATAGCTTACTGCTGGAGAGAAGAGCTACTGCTTTCTTCTGCCTTCCACAATCTCCTCTTTTTACAGGGAAGTTTAGAATGGTAAAGACCAGAAGCAGACTACCAGCACCAAAACCATCACATTTTTCATACTATGGCCAAGTGAATTGGCCTCCTTACTGTGAATCACAAAATAAAGGAAATGCATTGCTGTCTAACATGAAGTATTGACGTTGTTAATTGAATAAAGAAGAGAATAAAAATTATCTGTCCATAAAATCGTGATTCTAGAAGGCAACACAAATTAAGATGGTTAGTTATGCCAGAACTATACAGTTTTTAATAGCAGTAAAAACTACATTTAGGCACCTGCCACATACTTCCCCTTTTTTAATATGAACAATATACACGAACTGTTTTACCGCAGACTGCTCTGTTCTGGAACTGTCTGAAGATAACTCCCTAGAGAAGGTCACAAAAAGCGTGCTCCTCTTTTGCCAGTTCTTTACTTACAGTTAGATCCTTCCCATGTAGTCTTCGTGTTTCTTGCACCATTATGGTCTCCAAGATTTTATAGTACAAGATCTCTGCCAGTTTTAATCTGTTTACAGCAAAGTCTGAAATTTAAAAGCAACAGATATGAAGCCCGATGCCGTTTGCATAAATGGTCTTAAAACTGTATGACCAGTACTTGTCCTTCTCTAAGAAAATAGTGCACGTGTGTACACATAGACTTCACAAATCAAACAAGTATCTTCAGAAATGCACTAGTCACAAGAGCAGCACAGAATTCTAGGAAAGTTTTAAAGGATTATTTATTTTAGTATTTCTAGTGATGCAGTTTTGCAGACAGTTGCAAGAATAATTTTCCTATTTGTATTCCGTTTCCTTTAAATTTTAAATTTAAGAAGAATGCAAGCTTACAGTTTTTGTTAAGAGCTGCTATAGTTTCAATGCTCTTATGGTTTCCTCATTTTGGACTGCAACCTTGGTTTTACTCTAATAAAATTGTATTCTTTACAGTGTTCTGTTTGACAGCAACAGTTTTCTCTTTGGGTATGTTCTGGGTTAAAAACAGCTCCACTGTTAGGATAGAATACGTACGTATTTCATTTGCCCTGGTTCAGTACTATGAAACATCCCACGCATTTCAATCCGTACCTATATGAGATCCTGGCTGTTCATCTGTTGACTGAGTGTAGCTGCGACAGAACGTCTCGCCCATTTCCTTCACTCTGCTCATAATGCTTTCCATAGGGCTGCGTGCACAAGATCTGAAACAGAACGCAAAGATAAAGCCTTGTTTGTATAAATAAATATCCAGTTTCAAAAAACTCTCAAAAAAACCCAAACAAAAACACCCCCTACCCAAATAAAAAGAAAATAAGCTAGTTACACTAAGCTTTCCTCATCAGGCCATAAACTGTACAGCCACAGAGAAGGGAGGAAAACACCGAACATACAGAAGTATTCTTTCCTTTTTTTCCGTTCCTAACAGAGTTAAGAGGCTATGTAGATTTTGGAAGAGATGCATGAGAAAGCAAGAGCTACAGTAGCACAGGCAGGAGAAAAATGTATCTGCTAGGAGCAAGGTAGCAGGGAGGATGCTACAACAGGCAGACAACCAAACGCACCCACGAGACCACACAAACCAGGCACAGTTTGAGGAAGTACAAGAAAGCTTTCCCAGTGAAAAGTCAGCATCTTTCCAAAAATACCTTATTTACTAGCAAGGCAGAGGGGAACTCATAAGAGAGAGCCAGAGAATCTCTCTGTCTGGAGAGGCTCTTTCTGAACACTTCCAGATTTTCCAGCAATTCTGTATTAGAGGACAGTGGCTTGTGACGAGTGTCAAATTAAGACACTAAACTACTTTGAAAAGCTAGCATTGAAATAAACTAAGGTTTCATTGAACAAAGCCTCCTGATTAAATTCAAAGTTGTATTTCCAATAAATTTTAACTTGAAAGAGAAAATACTCAAAGCATAGAACATTACACATAGCCCAAGGCACAGCTTTCTGTTTCTCCTAATCAGGCAGCACGTATCCCAGTGCTCGCTGAACTCGCACCCAAGACGAGCAAAGTGCTCAGCACATTTCTCAGAGGATTACTCAATTCTTTTCCCTGTTTTAATATTTACATCTCTCTTGACAGACTGGGTTGTTACTTGAATACATTTTTCATTAGAGACTGCAGACACGTTGTTTTAATTGTGTAATATAAATAATACCAAATAGTCCTTGAAAAAAACCAATCAAATAAACATTCAAAATAGAAATGCATCTTGCTGAGCAGTTGTAAACTTCTAAGAAAAAGTGTTAGGAAAACTTTCAAAATATACATAACTCCAGAGATGAGAACTAAAAGTAATAATTTTCATGTAGTTAGGAAGGTTGCTTTAAAAAAAACACTTCAACTATTAAGCACTAATACAAAATGTCCATCCTGATAAATAAAAAAAGATCTGGAGACCTTACACCGTAATACAGCAAGGCCTTAATCTGCATGGATGTTTGGCAAACACCCAACAGCTTTACAGGCATTTACTATTAAATGATCGCTTTTTATGAGCTACGAAGCAACACCGCTCTGCCTTTTACTGAGAAACATTTTCATGTGCATTTCACTTCAGCCAGCATGCAGTCACGCATCCAGGAGCCAAAAACACAGGTTGATTTATACAACCGAGACTCTGTCCCAGAAATGGTGACCATGGAAGACTGGGGTTGTGCTCAGCAGTCACTTATTACGATTTCCCTGTATCGTGCAGCAGCTAAAAAGCTTGAGCGAGAAGACCTTGACTAGGGATGCTCCGACTCCTGCCGGGAGGCCTGTCCTAGGGCAGAGATGACGGCTCAGGGAGGAAACCGGTAAGCTGAAGCACGCTCCGGGAGCAGCCACCAACACAACTGGAGAAGTGGGAAACATGACTGCTGCTATACAAGAGATGAACATCAACAATAATTACGGTCACTGCTAGGCTTAGACGTACTCTATAGATTTAGATTAAGGTCTCCTGAAGCAGTATGAAGGAGAAATGGGGAGCCTTTAGGCTGCTTTTAGTCTTATCTTCCCAAATCTTTACGGTAAAGATTACAGTTTGTTGACTCCAACATCTCCCTCCTCCACAAAAACTGCCAATATAGTTTCAACCATGCTTGTTTGTTTATTTTTTTTTTTTCAAGCATTTGGCTTTCAAGCAGACAGAAACAGCTCAATTAACAAATTAACAGAAACTGAAGCTCTATTAACAGAATGGTGGTGACAAGTTGGAGGGAGGGGTATGTGTATTCAGCTATCCTTCTCCAGGAGAGATCATCTAGAGAACAGATGATCTTTCAACTAGAAATAATATAGAAACACAGACAAAAACATTCTGTGCCAAACAAAGAAGTCAAATTTGAGCAAGAAAGCAGTCACAAGCATGAAAAGATGAGTTTCCGTTTGCGTGAGAGCAGCTACAGTGGACATACTTACTCAAAAATAGTTATAAGTTGTTCGCTCGGTGCATTTTTCAATCCAGCCACGATATTCTGCAACCGGCTCACGCTTTGTGTTGCTGAAGCAACAGGAGTGATGACAGCTTCCTTTTCTCGTAGGTATCTTCTTCCAGTCAGCGGAGTGGAAGGTGCAAATGACCTTTTCTGTCAGACAGATAAAAATAATACATAAAATCAGTTAACAGAACTGTTTCAAAACCCTTTTGGATGAGCATCTCCTGCCACATCACTCCAAAATGACACCACTCGTACACTACCTGAAGGCTGCCATTAAACCCGTGAACTCAGAAGTCACTAAAAAGTAATGAAAGTGTTTTCAGGGCTCCATAAATACAAAATACAACAAACCTTCAGGTAGATTAAAATCAACTCCAAGGTTTTAACAAAACCTAGGAAAATGAGACTAAGTTTTAAAGTCTGTAAGTTTTTAAGCTCACTGGGATGTTGAAAAATACAGAGCAAAAAAGAGAAAGCATATGCTCCCATTCAGAGCCCTGGGCTGCGTTAGCTGGGTGGCAGGGAGCACGCGGCAAAGCTGCCTTGGAGAGGGTGACAGGAAAACGTTCTCTGGGAAATGCTGAGACCTGGTGCACCTGGAGCCTCCCCTCACCCCACGAATCATCATAGAATCACAGAATGGATAGAGTTGGAGGGGACCTTCAAAGGTCATCCAGTCCAACCCCCCTGCAAGGAGCAGGGACATCTCCAACCAGATCAGGTTGCTCAGAGCCTCATCCAACCTGGCCTTGAATGTTTCCAGGGATGGGGCATCCGCCACCTCTCCGGAATGAGGCAGCACTAGGCAGACGGAGCTGTCGACTGCGCTTATCTGTTTCTATCCTGCTTTCTGGAAGTGATGCAGTGAAGTATTTGGTTTTGAATTAACAGAATCGACTACATTCTGAAGACACAAGGCAAATAAGGGGGAAAGGTAATGCTTGCAGTCAGTACGTATAAACAGCAAGAAGTTCATTATTATACTACAGAAACTGGAGTTCAAAATTGATACACTCATTCCAAACCTCTGTCTTTTTCCCGTTTCCCAAGTTTAAAAAGTAATTAAGTGTTTTCCAACATGGCAACTTCACTAAATACATTTTACATTTTTAAACACAGTGAAGCATTAACTCTGTTTATAGGCTACTTTCTGTAATGAAGAGTTAGACTTTGGCAGGGTTTATGTCTTGAATGTCGTTTTCCATAGAATAGTACACAAGTTGACTTTTCCTGTCCTAAAAAAGGAAATATCAGGAAGACAAATAAATTAATCCAATGTAAAGTTTTCATGGTATTCTTAATTTATACCCCATAAGTTTGAATAAAACCATAATACCTATAAATTTAGGTCTTAACTACCTCTTGATTTTTCTTGCACAAAACCAGACGACTTCACAGATGAAGGTGCTCTCATCCCGTTTAACAGTTATTTACTAAATTCCACAGGAAAGACGACATCACCCTTTCTCCTTAGCAAGACAGCATCCGCTAAAGCCTGCAAATGGTATTCTTCTCTCGGGAAGAAATTCATAGTCGCCTCAGTGATTCAACCAGCGTACCAGGATGGGAAAACCCGAGGGAGTACTTCAAGTGAGAACACCGTGTTAAAGGAATCACCTTTTCAAAATGCTGCTGAAGATGACACTCCACGTGAGCTCTTGCTGCTGATTTCCCAATGGGCACGTCTGCAGGAAATTTCCGAGGAGTGCCGATTTCTTCTTCGGCATCAGCTCCTAGGAAAACTCTCTCATCGAAGTCACCCACTGTCAGAACGTACTCTTCGTACTCTTTATTCAGTGCTTTGCTGAAAAAGAACCCAGGTTTTGCACGAAAGGTTAAAGTGCTGAAGGAATAAAGAAGGTGTCAGTGGAGCTAAGGTACAAAACCAAAACCACCATGCGTTCAAAGCTTTCAGCAGCAGTGCCGCTTGAAGCAAAACTTCACTACGCCAAGCAACCTGCCTGCGGTCGCCTCCGCCTTCCTTCCTACTTAAAACCTCTTCCCTCCACGACCGGCTGCAGGGACCACTCTTCCTCCCATGTTACCACCAACGTTTGGCTCCCAGTAAGAAGAGGAAAAACCAACTTTGCTTCCATTCCAGTTGCGAATAAACCAGTTTGGAAGTACTCAGCCGATCAGTTACATCTTTGTACGCATGGAGCACATTAATGGTCGTTGCATTAAACTAGCTACATTTGATTTCTACTTTTGCCACTTCGTAGCCCGTAATTTTCATACCGGTACAGAGGAAGGGAAATGTAACAGCTAGGCCCCTGGATTCAATTTCTAAAATCATCCCTGACATACAATGCCAAACAAATCTTTTGTTTTCTTTATTCCAGCTAACCCAACTGTAGAACAGGAACGTTAAATCTCACAAATGTTGCAAAGCTTTAAGCTTACACTTGGGAAGCAGAAGGAAACTTCTGGATAAAAATCAGAAACAGCCTGTGTCAATAAATCCCACCTGCAGGTTTTCACAATACATCAATCTGTACAAAATACAGCCTGCCAAGCCTCTTAGCGATTCAAGCTGCCACTTAAGCACACATATTAATGGAACGTAACACCGCGTTCATGACGCAAGTGATTCTGTGATCCCACAGGAAACGTGCCTGTATCACAGGTTCACCTTCCCCATATCTTCTGGAAAAAGTAAAGGTCCATGACAAGCTTGGACAAAGAAACAGAGAGGCTTCCACGCGTCCTTTAGATGTCACGCTACTTACAAAAGAACAGGGACTACTGTACATACCGACAATTGGGGCTTTGCTCAAAATTCTCAAAGCAAACCAACAAGTTAAAACCTCACCTTGCAAAACCAAATTAGTAGGTATTTTTGGAAAAAGGAAAAAACACCTTTAAGGGATCCAGAACAAAGCAGCTGTGGTTCACACTTTGCATTTAAATTGGCTTTCAGAAGTGAATTCTAAATGTTTCTGAAACAACTGCGCTTGCCTCCCACAGAAACGCTCTACCTCTTTTTTGTGGTTTTGCAATTGTTGCGTCTTTTCCTTTTAAGTACTTCTGTTGCATTCACAGATTTACACACTCAACTGGAGACTGATAAATGAATCGGAAGACTTTCTGACTCCGGCATAATATTTGAGGTGTGCTTAGAAACACACCTGTGAGCTTCAGAGTCCAGGTTTTGATTTGCATTTGATAACTCAAAGCTTACAGTTGCCAGAAAATAAGGGCAAGCACCACCAAACCTGACATTAAGGAAGAAACTCTGCAGCTGACCCCCGACATTTGACACAGCTCAGATCTGGAAAGCATTTCAGCCAAATAGCAACTTTGACTGTCAAATATTAAAAGCCATTAGTTATGGTAAGATAAAAAAAAATCTCAGGAAAACCTGAGATTTAGCATTCAAAGGCCTGTATTTTAGAAATTAAACCAAACCCCATGATTAGGAACATAAACCGTAACTTACTTATTTTCTGTAAAATTGCACAGATCCAACAGACATTCTCCTTTTAAGATCTAAGAATAAAAAGCAGAAATATCTTACACAACAAAATCAAAACTCTTCCAACCCTAACAGTGTGAGGGCATGACGGTTTTAGCCAAAAAGGAAATGAGATTCAGGAGCATATCTGGACTTTTTTTTGCCTAGACCAAAGGACTACGATGCTATTAGCAAGGGAAACAGATGAGGACAAAGTCCAATTCTATCCAAGCTCTAGAAAAGCTCCCTCTTCAGAAACAGCACTGCTATTTAACATCTCTTCCACGGGCGGGTGAGGGACCGACCTGACGAAGGACTACCCAGAAACTTCCACGGAGCCTGGAAAAAGATTTCTAGGATCAAAACCAGACAGAACAATTTGTACACCTGCAACCTCAACCTCTTCCTTCCAAAGTATTTCGCTTAACTCCAAGAGAAGCGGTAGGACCCCCGCTATCATGACAGTTACCCCATAAAATTATTTTACAAGGAGATCACTTTTTTTTCTCCCGAAGAAAACATTATCATCCACGACTCAGTTTCACACTGCCCAGAAAGGAATGCAAAGATTCTCCACTGACATAAAAAGCCAAAACACAGGGGCTTACAGCACACATCATTAAAAGTGAGAGTAAATTCTGCTCCTGCTAAAT
>JAAGAY010011792.1:0-12262 GCA_011801015.1 Ardeotis arabs
AGCTCTGGAGCCTCCAACATAAGAAGGACTTGTACCTGTTGGAGGGAGTCCAGAGGATGCCACGAAGATGATTAGAGGCCAGGAGCACCTTTCCTATGAGGACAGGCTGAGAGAGTTGGGGCTGTTCAGCCTGGAGAGAAGGCTCCAGGGAGACCTTATAGAGGCCTTCCAATACCTAAAAGGGACATAAAGGAAAGAAGGGGAGAAACTCTTCAGTAGGGCCTGTTGTGATAGGGCAAGGGGTAATGGTTTTAAAATAGAGGGAGGTAGATGTAGATTAGACATTAGGAAAAAAAATTTTACAATGAGGGTGGTAGAACACTGGCACAGGTTTCCCAGAGATGTAGTTGATGCCCCATCTCTGGAAACACTCAAGGCCAGGTTGGATGAGGCTATGATCAATGTGATCTGGTTGAAGATGTCCCTGCTTCTTACAGGGGAGCTGGACTAGATGGCCTTTAAAGGTCCCTTCCAACTCTAACCATTCTGTGATTCTATGATTCCTCTTTCCATGTGCCATGATTGTTTTTGTCAGGCATTGAAATGTAAGTGGTCTTTTAGTGCACTAAGGCAGCTAAGGAATTTAAGGAAAGACTGGATATACTTTTAAACTCAGAAGCTGTCACATACACTTTGCTATTCATTGTGCAGCCCTGCAGAACCATCAAAACCCCACAGAAATATGGCAAACTAACTCCTTGGCAATAGAGGTAGTGACAGGGAGCAGCTCCCTTCATCCCTATGATTCTGACACAAATCCACAGCAGTAGATCTGGTGCCATGGGGTTCTCATAAGACTAGTGTTCAGACCTGCTTTTCTGCAGAAAATAAGGTGATTAAGAAACCTCTGTTGGAGAGGGACTTTGAGTTAAATACCTCTTAGAAAATTTAACATTTTCACCATGTTTTCCCTTGAGGGTTGTTTTATATAATCTAATGTAGGACTGTCAATAAAAACTTACTGATCTCTCTGATAAGAGGATTCAGGAGAATAAATTCTAACATATAAATCAATCCTATATGCTTTTGAAGATCCAGTTCCAGAAAAAAAAAATTTTTCCCATTAATGCAAATACAGAAGTCCTTAACACAAGACTAGATTTGTCACTAGCTAGTATTTGGAAGGGATGTGTTAATATAGAGCTCAAGACACCTCCGAAAATTCCCTGCATTGTGAGACAGGTGTAAAGGTATAACAAAAAAAACTAAACATAGCCAAAGTGAAATGGGATTTCAGAATAAGAATCTGTTGAAATAATCTGCAATACAAATCTGAACAGGAAATATATCTATTAGTAAAGACTTAAAAAAAAAAAAAAAAAAGTCATACTAGTACTGCAAAGTTTATGCCTGGCACACATGCTCAGATTATAGGAAACTAACATTTTCCCATGGAACTGAGAAATAGCAAAAGTTGCCATCCTGCATAAGAATAAATGTGTGACATTTAAAGCTTTTCATTTAAAAAGTAAAAGCAAGATTTCTATAATAAAAATACAGCTAGGTCTGGAAAAAAATTACTGCCTTTTCTTCTCACATCCCAAATACTGAAGAAGAAAGTCAAAGCTCTTTCAAAATGGACCAGATTTGAGGTTTTTCCATTATTAAACAAAATGTCCCATCAGGACAGGAAGGACTCAGTTTTCAATCCTTCCCCTCCCTGCATCAGACAACTCAGAAGAATTTGGAGAGACTGGAGAATTTGGAGGGACTAGTATGTTGCTGGTCTGTGGCCAGGAGGAGGTATGACAGTGTAGTCAGCAATCTCCGCTTTGGATCAGCCGGAGGCTGAGAAGAAACCCCTTCCACAAAATTTCATTTGAAACCACTGTTTTCTTGTAAAACAAGTTGGTTTATATTAATATTTTTCATCAAAAGTGTTTCTAAAAACTCCCAGTCAGTTTTAACCTCTAATCAGCTTTAATAACAGGCTGGTGAATTGCAGTGTCCTGCAGATTGTAGACTTCAGACTGCAGTACTGCAGCAGAAAGCAAAGCAGAACTGCTAAAGAAATAATCCAAAGAGAAAGCCCCAGACTCTCTCTCTCAACCTTTTATGGAGATGGTTCACCTGTACAGCAGAACTCAGTTACGAGGGGTTCCCTCTCTGGTCATTATTTTTACAACCTGCCTTGTCACTCAGCTCACTGGACACTTCTGCAGTAGATGCTTGCCCTGGTTTGCCTACCTCATGTGGTTCCTGGAAGTGTATGATACTACTGGAGCAGCACGGGGACTGAAAACTGAGCTTTAAAGTAGCAATAGTCTTGTAAGAATATACTGTAATTTGTAATAGACAAAGAGTAAGTGCCTGAAAAGGAAATAGTCTAACTACTAGATCTACTTTTGGGGCTGGCCCTTCTTTGGTCAGAGAGCTGGACCGGGTTAGATGAGCTCCAGAGGTGTCATTCAGCCTAAAGTATTTTTTGATTCTATTATAAATCTTAAAACTACCAATAATTACATTGCTCTCTTAGCACATAACTGCAGGTTCTCTAGTGTACAGTAACAGCTTTCAAAACTAAGTTTTTGTCAGTAATATGCTTAAGCACCTGCTAAAGTGCTAGCAAAATCAAAAGAAAAACATTTGCTGAAAATTTTTACATTGCATAAATGAGAGACCTAGGACTTATGCCTAAAGCTAACCTGTTGCCATTGCTAAACCTGAGTCCTGGGCATGACCACTCACTGAAGCCCAAGACTAAATCCCACCCACAAATCTGAAATCAGAGCACAGAAATCTCATCTCTTGCATGAAAATGATGTGCAATGGACTAAGTTAGGTCAAGGTCACAGAATTTAAGTGAGCATAGATTCAAACTGTTTCTGAAAGCCCTTGTCCTACCTCTCTCCTTCCTCCTCTTTTCTCTGCATCGACAGTTGCACAGCTGATCTTGCTGATCAGCTAGAACCCGGTTAATAACTTCTTTTTTACTTTTTTTTCTTTTTTAAATGAGGTTCAGTTTTTGCCCGATGATTTCTCTGATCTAGCTCAGCACATGTCATGAATACTGAATGGAAGGAAAATGGAAGCTGTAGGAATGAGTTCTCAAGTCAAACAGTGAACAGGACTCATCTACTGGGCAGTCACAGCACCAGGCTGGTGTACTGTCCAGGCACTCTCCCTCCACTGTTTTGTTCTTCTCTGCCAGGAACACGAGCAGGACAGCACTAACTTCTCTACCTCACTTCTATTCAAAATCCTCTCTTGGAGGTTTAATTTCTGTGTTGGCAGGTAACTGAAAATAAGCAATAAACATAAATGAGAGGGAGAACGAATATGTGCTAATGAATTCTGGATTACAGTTAGCCCTTTTCCTCTATCATACCCAGCCAAGGCTGGCTACATAACTTGCTGACCCAATGTACTCAGTGCCCAGCCTACCATGGTAGCAATTAGCTAAAGAGCAGGTGGGTGGAAGAGCAATAAATAAATTGCTGGTAAATACTTTGGCCAGTATTAGGTCCCTAAGGGAGGAGGAGAGAAATCAGAGAGCAGTCCAGGCACAGAATTTAGCTGTGCCTAGGAAGTGCTGGCTAGGAGAGATGGAGGCTGCCGCAGGTGCAGCACTGGCCTCTGCAGCCGCCACGGTATCGGAGGTGTCAGGAGCTGGAGGATATCCTTTGCAGGCTGGATGTGAACAGCAGGGTCAGGGGAGGCAGAGCTGGGGCCTAGGGGTTTCTAGGAGAGTCTGCTCAGTTCTCAGCATCCAGAAATCATCGTTCTCCACTCCCTTTCTTAATTATTCCTTCTTTGGACTTCAGTTAGGGGCAGGTCAATGGCCTCTTCCGAGGTTACAGTAACTGCTCACAGGTCCCTACAAAGGCCACTGCTGGAGGGAGTGGCCTCACCTTTGCCTCAAATGATCACCTTTGGCAAAACAATAAAACCACCAAACAAAGATGTTTTTCCTCCAGAAGCCCTCTATACCAGCCTGAAATAGTGATCATGCATCTTTATCATCTGCTCTGAACAGATTGTACCACGTCGAGCTACGCACTCACAAAAGCTGGTAACGAGTTTACAGTAGCGGTGGCTGAACCGCGTGCTGGGTGAATGCAGACAGTGGTATGTATCTTACCAAGCATGTGAGAAGGTAGTGTGGAAAGAGCATACATGCAGTGACTATCATGCAACTTCTAAGAAGGCTATATAAATCACTTAAAAAAAATAAACAAAAATGTCTATGTCAAAGGTTAAAACTTGAGTGGATCATAGCAAGAACATGTCACCTCTCAAAAGATGTTCCTACTACACTATTTCAATGCATTTGTGAACTGCCTTTATAAGCCGTTAAAGCAGGCCACCCCTGCCTGAACATCACATTCCCTTTCTCCCCTTTTTTCTGCTGCATCTGCATTGCAGGTGCCTCGACAAAGAGCAGCCGTGGTATAACTAACTACATCTAGAAATTACTTATGCTTATTTTCCAGTTTTCCTAATTTAATATCCTTGTTGTATGCCTAGAAACTACACTGCGAAGTACATTAGAAAGCCTATTACTACTTAGATAAGCCTCATCTAACATGTGGCTGAAAGACTTCAGCGTAAACATTGAAAGGTTCAGACAAAACCTTCCAACAACAGGTTCAGAAAAAGGCTCAGAACTGGAGACCAACCACAGTCTCCTTTTTGCAGCAGCAGGAAATCACCATGGCTAATTCTAAATTTCTGTCGGCATTTCAGTCATCCATTCACAACAACTTTCGTTTCAAAATGAAAATTCCAGGAACGATCAGGAACAATGACAGTTAGGGCCTTGTTTGTATAGGCCCAGTGACAGTCCATGGAAGTCACAGGGAATTTGACTGTGGACTCCTTCATACAAAAGCCTGTCTCTTTGCCCAGCAGTCACTCTGAGCACTTCTTGGCTGCCGAACCAGAAGAGGCAGCCACATGACTGAATCACATCACGTCACTTCTCTTCCTTTGGTACTGCTAAAGCGGATTGAGATATTTCTTTGTTTTCTTCCATCTGACCAAGATTTTTAAAAAGTCACTGCCATGAGGTTGAGGACTAGATGCTTAAAAATTGCCATTCCTTTCTTTCGTTGTTAGTATTTGATGGAAGTTTTATACTATGTTTGTACTGTATTCAGGGAATTATTTAATACCAATATAAACTTAAGGCATAGCATTTTAATACATTTGAAATGTCTGAGCCCTTTTTTAAAATGAAAACATGACCACTGAGAACATTAGGTAGGGTTATAACCAACAGCCCTAATGTTTATCCTATGTACCACATCAGGACAACTTTATGCTAATTCTTTCTCTCATTAATAAGGTGCCTGTTCCAATGTAAAACAAGTCAATCTTTATGATAAAGTCCAATGTTTCCATAGTGTTGAAGGAACATGAAGTTATATTTCTCAGGTTTGCAAAAACGTGATACAAAAATACAAAAAGTCTGAAACTAGAAATATATTTTTAAATCATGAATTGCAGCCATTTGAATGTAAAGCATTTGATATCTATGACACAAATAAATCAGGTCTATGAGAAACAATTATCATAACAGTGTGAAACACTTCCCTTTCACTCAGAAGTTTACATCTTCATTGTAACAATGAACATATCAGGAAGTGAAAATGCAGTTGGGCTTTGGGGTTTTTTTTGTTGGCTTTTTTAGCAAAATAAATGACGTATTTCTTCCTTTGTTTTTTTTAATGCACACTAGACTGAAACAATGTCATTGGAGAATGTCATGTTTTATGCCCTCTGGCTCACGGCTAATTACTGTTCATTTTCTATATCCCTCTCCCAGTTTTGAAAAGAAACATACTTCACAGTGCACTAAGTAATTAGGAGGAAGCAGAGGGTCACTAAAGAGGTGATCTGAAATACTCCACCATGCCCTTTATAAAGTTCTTTGGTGTGCCTGGGACAAACTCCAGAGATATTACCAGGCACCAGCAGCTGAAGAAGGAGAAAAAAAATAACTCCCCACAACAAGAAGTAAGTAAGAAGCATGAAAGCATTAAAAATAAATGTGCTGTAGCTTCTGCTACCAACCAACCTAGTCAATTCAGTACTGATGTGCAGGATGCTATTGGATAATTCATAAAAGCTCACAATCAAGGAAAGGAAATTCTGCACTAAAAGTAAGCTGTAATCCTGAGTTTCTGCTGAGGAGGTTCAAAGACATGAAAAGCAAGCAAACCTAGCTACTAAATATTCAGCCATTAGAGAAAGTTAATTCCTTCAACAAGGCACTTTGCCAGCTCTGACTCATCTGGAGCCAGGTTCAGCTGTTCTGGAGTAATTAGGGCTGTTTCAGAGTAGCTCTCTTCTACTCCTTGTTGGAACAATCGGCAGTTAAGCATCTTGGAGAGCAGATGATAAAAGAAATGCAAGTGAAGTTGTTTCTGCTGGTGACATAGGCATATTAAATCCCAAAGAACTGCTCTGGGGAAAAAGTGGCATTTGCATACCTCAGGCAGACCTGGAATGCAGAGGTAACTACTGTCAGGGGAAGAGGTGCCACCGCTCTTCCAGCTGGTAGGAGAACTCAAAGGAAGTTTTCAGGTGAAAGTTATTGAGAAAAGAACTATGCTTAAGAATTCTGAATCTCTCAATAAAAGCACATCAGTATTTTCAGTACAACAGGATATTTCAGGAGAAAAAAAAACATTTAATGGAGAACCTGATTTAACTCACTCCTGTTGGGACACATCTGCATAATTCTGGGATACTCTATGCAATGTGCAGAGGCAAGGAGAATCCTGGTGTCGAGGTTCACTGTGCTGCTGTGTGGAGAATATCTTGCTAGTTCTTTTCCTTGTTACAAAAGGTTTGCAAGAACTAGTTGCCCAACTACAGGTTAGCTCTAGCTTAACATACCTAGACATCTGCCACCTCACTATTGTGCCACTCAGAAAAAAATAATGGAAAAAAAACCCAGAAGGCTGAGGTTTAAAGTTTTAGCAAATTGGTCTCTTTTCCCTCACCACTTCCCTTCCTCATTCTCCCTGACCCTGACAACAGCAAAGATCTTCATATTCTCACAGCTTCTGCTCAGCATATACTGGCCTACAATGTGGTGTTGAGAGTTTTGGTATAGATCATTTAGAAACTTAAATAAGAGATTATGATGAAGCACAGATATTCCCAATCCATAAAATCTGCAGAAGTCTGTTGGTTGGTTGGTTTTATTTGGTTTGTTTTGTTTTTTTTTTACATTCCCCCTTTAATTAATCTACTTACATGCAATTTTTCTCAGAGAAAATGACAGAACTGTGTTTATTATAGATAAATAGGATTTATGTTAAACTGGAACAGAATGAGAAGCAAAAGTGTCATCAGGTACAGCCTGATCAGTTTCAACTCCATATTTAAAACAACTTGTATAACAACGTAGTAAACAGACACATTTCTGAACCTGAAAATACTTTAGAAGAATAGCAGTGCTTTTCTCACAGTTTTCTGATACCGGTCACAAAAAAGTTACTCTATCTGGGAAAGGAAACATTCTAGGGCATATGATCTGTTGTTAATTTTACCAACTTCTAAAGTTCCCTAGTTCCTTCACTTCAAGAACAAGCTTTTTACTTCACTAATGTGGAACTTTTCTAACTTCAAACATGGAACCAAGAGACTTTCCTAAAGACATAGTGGGCAAGGATGAGTGACATGGAAATTGCTTTTGGTTTTGTTCTGACTTAATCACTTAAGAGTTTTCTTTACTGACAAAACAAACTGTAAGTCACATCTCACCCGTATTTAAAGAGTGCTTGGTCTTTTGGGTGAGCTCACTAGGGTAGAAGATCTACACAGATCTATCTCAAAACTGTAGCCAACCTGAAGTCCTACCACAGCTTTTTTCTGACAACTGAATCCAGTTCCTCCAGGTACCCACACTTGAGAAGTAATGCAGTTAAACTATACTGCCTATGCCTGGCTAAATAGATTGTGAAACAACACTCATTCTCAAATGCAAACTTTATTACCCTGCTAGCTGAACTCATAACCACAGATATTCAAGTGTTCTTTCTCCTCCCAAACATAATCTTAAACCCCAGCTCAGAGCCACAAGTTGAGCGACAGTGAATTAAGCAATCTCAAAAACATAATTGCACAGAATCAGCTCACAATGGGTATTTGCGTCATGAAAAAAAAAGTATTCTATCAGAAGGTTTTGTTGCATTCATTGGATGAGGTATTTTTATAGAATTTCTTGGTTTTAACTATCTATTAAGCATTTCTAAATGTACTAACTATAATTCTCCTTCAAATCTTAAGTTTATGACTTTAGTTTTAATGGATTTATTCATTGAGCTCTGAGGTTTGAGTGGTCTGAACAAGATCAACTAAAACTTTTATTGTAAATAAACGTATATGATACACTGTAAGTATGTACTTTGTTTTCTTCAAATTATACTATTTGTTTCAATACATCATGAACTAGACTTTTTTCCTTGATCTGCTATTTCTGGTTGTCTTTTATGGATATAGCTGATTCAACTTTAAATAAGTTAAGGAAAGTGTTTACATTCTCCCTGCTGAGCCCTTAAGCTTGATACGTTTCACATTTGAATTTATTTCCAGTCTGCAGAGAAATTGAATGTGTGCTTCAGAATTGTCTTCTAGGTTTTGCCATATTCTTTACATTTGTATTACCACTACTAGTTATTGAACAGCTTTTAAAAAGAGGAATTGGATGCTTCTCAATTGCAGGAATCATAAAAATCTCTGGTTTATTCCTCTTTGGAACAGCATCATTCCTACTCTATGAGCTCTGTACTAAATCATTCCTTTAGTCCAGAAGAAAATGATAATTATGTTAATTCTGAGCTCACAATGTGCAGACACTTCTCTACTCTTTTCCAAACAATGCATGAAACAATCAGCACCTGACGGCCACTAACAGCCATGTGACAACCAGTCAAGTCAGCACTTCTTAAAGGTAAAAATTTTCCACGTAGCTCAAATCAAAGCTGAGATTTTCAGTAATGGCTTCAGGGGTTTCATTTTCAAACACAGGCATTCAGTTAGCTAAATATCCCTGGATAAACTAGTAGGGGCTGATTCCTAGCATTCTGACCTGCATCTCCATCCCTCCTACCTCTCTGGACAGCCAGAGAAGCTGTGGAACATACCTGCTCCTCAGAGAAGAGCCTCTTTTGCCTGTAAGGTCGAAGAGGTGTTCAAATACCACGGCTGTGTTTTAGATTGCTCCGTGCTCAGCAGCTTGTACTCCAGTCCCTGAGAGCCACAGATGTGCACTATGTGGTTTAGGTCCCTGCTCTCCACTGCTAACAGCTTTCATATGTAAAGATCATTTGTCAACTACTTGATCATATTGTAGGAAAGACAGCTACTGTGTGCCTATGCTTATAGATTAATAGATTTTTTGGGCCAGGGGAATTAAGTAGATAACCTCAGATTTCCTGCCTCTCAGAAGTTATCCACTTATTTCTGGCATGATCCCAGAAGTAGCTTAGGATTGATGAAGACCAAATTTCAGACAAGCATCTAGGCTTTTTCACCTAAACTAACATTTTGGAAACACACACATATTAGTAGAGCATAGCTACATGAAACTTCCGTTGTTTGCTCTGATGTTTTATGTCCTAGTGACCAGAGAGCACTATACAGACTTAGAGAAATGATCTCATCTCTGAATGAAAGCTGGAAGTAGGAAACATCACTTAAGGTGACTCAGTTACAGCCTCTCCATATTCCATTCATGAAACGCAGAAAAGCTCTTCAGATACATTGTTTAACGCATTTTAAAATTACCTAAAGGTGCATGCTCTGAGGCATGACAAAGACTTCTTCCTGATGTGAGCAAAAGCCAGTTAGATCCAGTGTAAGGACAGGGGAGCATTTTGCAAAATAAATCCTAAAACCAAGTATCTTAGAACAAGGATGGTCTGGGAAGATCTTTATATCAGCTAAGTAGCTGACAACCTGTAAAAAGGTTGGGAAAGAGCATGACAAGTAACATTTGGAAGAAACAGAGAAGAAAGCAGTGATTGGACAAAGATCAGTTGTTCCCTGCAGTTTCTACATCTCATTACAATAAAGAGCATAAATCCTCACAGTGAGAGAAAGACCTGCTTCATTGCCTGCCCATTTGCAAAATGGGGATTTCTAAGCCTGGAGGAATGGCTGTCTCGACTCAGCAGAGATGACTACTGCTGCAATTTGAGTTGTCTTTAGAAATGCCCTTTAGAGAGACCATGGAAGAGGTAGCAATTTCTAGTGTGTTTGGTCGAAGATTGTTCCATGCTTATTTACACCAAACATGCACACCACGTCCTCTGGTAATCTACCAGAAGAGGGTAACTTTCCTTATTTCAAACAAAATTTAAAATCCTAATGAATTTCCAATTAATGTGCTCTGTTAAATTTGTCAGGCACTCCAAGAGATCTGGCACTACACAATCAAAACAAATAAACACCTCCCCTCCCTCTTTATCAATTAGTATATTTCAAAGTAATCTTTTATAGCTCTAACAATAGGCATTTAACTTTCTCAGCTGAGCTCAAATCTTCACTGCAAAGTCATTCTGTCTCACCATTCCTCTTAGGATACATGACTTTTGTCTTTTTGTCAACCAGTTAGAAGCTACCAAAAAGACTCAGATCATGGCTGCATGAAAGAAATAATTTCTTCCACAGTGAACTCTCAGACCACCACTGTCCTGAGTATGCAGAGAAGGAGATCCTATTGCCTGAATTTTCTTTATCAATCAACTCTTAATCTCTAGCTTCCTTGCTATATGACTGCCAAATAACCTTGGAAGAGAAAGTAATAAAGATAAACAATGTCATTGAAAGCAGGCTGTTAACTCCAAGTAGCTCTTTAAAAGTTATTATTTACCACTAAATCACAGAAAAATATTAAAAGGTTACTGAGTCAACAGGATATAAATGCAATAAGAATTTGAAGCTGTAGGAATTGAAGATTTTGATCGTTCAGCATGCCAAGTGCAATCTTACCACTGTAATCTCTTTTTTTACATGTTTACTTCACCAGCCTAGGGGAAAACAAATCCTCTTTAAAGAAAGACATTTACAAATTGCACTATGAGCTTAAATATTTTGCCCCAAAATATCTTCTCATGTATTACCTGAAGTGGAGCATTTACACCACTGGCACCAGCTGCTAATTACTTGTTTGCCCTGTCGCAGCACATCAAGGAATTGAAGCCACCATTGACTCCTTGCATGCAGCTCTATTCAAACCTGAATTGCAGTGCATGCCCCAAAGGCTGTAGAGTCTAAATCATGAGGATTTTTTCCATTCATTTCAGTAATCTTTGCAGCAGATCCTTGGACTTCTTTCAGATAAAACAGGATTTTATCAGCACAGGGCAAGGATCTAGTTGACCAAATGACCAGAGAGAGTAACTGGAATAGGGATTTCATTTATCTTAACGTTTTATCCTCACCACACATTTCAAAGGGCTATTCTGCACACTTATGTTTGTTACTTTATAGACAGTTATTATTGACCGATGCAGCAGCAGCAAAGTGATCCAGTTAAAACCAGGGCTAGTACCACAAGAAACTAAACACTCTGCATATGCAAAGGACTGTCTTACCCTACAATCTTGTAATCTACACAAGGCATAGTCACACAGGTTGTAAAAGTTTTCTAAGGAGGCAGGCAAAACAATGAAGATTTTTAAACTGACCCTGACCTTAGAGCATGACACTTAGCAAATTTGCCAGGAGACACTGACTTGTAACAACTGAGCCTCAGTGATCAATCTACCAAGAACAGATCAACTTACTGCAGGCCGGTTTTGAAAAAATTTGCCAAGAGCCATCAGATTGTTTGCAAGCACTGAGAGTGTGTGTGTTAAAAAACATTTATATGTAGATAGCACAAATTTCATCCACGATCAGTAACACTCAGTGTCAGTCAAAACTAGAAAGTCCTTTTAGCAGAGAAAAGCTGGAGAAGTTAAGTCAAGTCAGAGATCACGTATGCTGAAATCAAGAAATGTTGCTGAAGGCAAGACAGAAAGCTGCAATCACATAAAAATATTAGAACAGGAGCTAACCAATGCAGATAAAAGAGAGAGAATTCGGAAAAAAAACCTGATTCAAATATTATTTTTTTTCTAAAACAGTTTCAATATCCAGTTAAATTGAACGGTTTTAAGATACCAGAATACATAGGGCTGGATAAGCCACGTGAGGAAAACCTTGAGAAAGGTTATCAAATTGAAAGCGAAAGTCTAAGGAAATGATGATGAGGAAATGATTGCAAACCAGTAACTAGAGCCACTTGGTCTGGAATGAGCTT
>JAAGAY010011793.1:0-13037 GCA_011801015.1 Ardeotis arabs
GAATAAATGATGTATCTTACTGCCTTTTTAGTAAAGGAGATGGAATTATTCTTGTTCGTTTACAGATTTTACTAAGAAACAGAAGAACTTCCATAACTGGAGAGAAAATGTGCTTTCAAGAAAACTAAGACATAAATACACTCCTGAGTATGTAATAGAATCATAGAATCATAGAATGGTTAGGGTTGGAAGGGACCCTCAAGGGTCCTCTAGTCCAACCCCCCTGCAAGGAGCAGGGACATCCCGGACTAAATCAGGTTGCTCAGAGCCCCGTCCAATCTGGCCTCGAATGTTTCCAGGGATGGGGCATCCACCACCTCTCTGGGCAGCCTGTTCCAGTGTTCTACCACTCTCATTTAAAAAATTACTTCCTAATATCTAATCTAAGTCTACCTCCCTCTATTTTGAAACCATTACCCCTAGTCCTGTCACAACAGGCCCTACTGAAGAGTCTCTCCCTGTCTCTCCTGTAGGCCACCTTTAGGTACTGGAAGGCCGCTATCAGGTCTCTCCGGAGCCTCCTCTTCTCCAGGCTTAACTGCCCCAGTGATACTTTTTCTCCATCACTCCTCACCTCACCATAACAACTCTCAGTGTCGCTCCTGCAACCATTTTGTGTGCTAAAAATGTAGTTTATCAGCAAATGACATTTCTTCTGAACATAGTTTGGACAATACAGGGACTTTAAAGACTCTGTATAGTTACATTTAGTTTTACCTTTTGGCTTCTTGAGCAGAAAAACTAAACAACCTTTTTTTTTTTCCCCCATTTTTAAAGTAATTTAAGCGCTTCAGGCCAAATTTACAGTGGTTTCTTTTTCTGTCTAAAGATAATAGGTCTGAAACTGTCATTCAGATGTACATACAAATGCTATTGTGCTTCTATTAGCATCGTGGTCCTGAGACATAAGTTTCTTGAGTTTCCAGTAAGAGGATCCAGTCATAATTTTTAAAAAATATCTGCAGATTTGTAAATGGCTTTGCTTCTAATTGTACCTTTAGTATCTCATCTTTAAAGTGCTGATAACATTTTCTCTCCTATCTGTACGCTACAGCCTGCTTGGAGCAGGGATGGTCTGTCACTGGAGGAAGTGAGATGCAGTGCTCAGGAACTGTCTTCTGCGATCTTCTGCCATCACTGGTAATAATAGCAACTGTAATTAATAGTAACAATAACAATAACACGTCACTGCTGTGTAGAAAGTGCAGACAGGTTGGATTTTCTTGTGCTGCAGTTAATATAAAAATATTTAGATAGAGTTGTTTTAGTAACATGGATTTATATTTCTCAGTCCAAACAAAGTCATTCGGAACTCAAGCGAGAACACAATGTACCAGCCTGCTTTAGAAGCAAGCAGACAAACAAGCAATCTCTTGCTATGCTGCCACGAGGCATATTTATTATTTATTCTTCTTCTCTGCCCAGTTTATTTTTCAACACCAATTAAGGGCTTATTCCTGCCTCTGAGCCCAAAACACCTTGGGCTTCAGCCATCCTGGGTATTCATTGTGTTTTGTCTGCCTCTTTGTTCTGCAAAGAGGACCATCAGCCCAGCCTGCTCACTGCAAACACTGAACCAAGAGATCATCAGGTTATTTTTTTTCAAAATATTTCCTTTTTCTGAGGAGGGGAACAAAGGCAAACAGCATTATAAGCAGGGAAGGCTTTTTGCCTAGGAAAATAAGTCTCTATATACTAAGCAAAAATGAAATGAAGACGATGCATTGTCAATTCTCTGATTCACTAGGTCTCTCCAATAATTTTTTTTTAACACACTGTCCTGTAATTACATTTTAGATGCTGGAAAGTTGTAACTGCTTTTCTTTTCCCAGCCACTGTTAATTCTGCTTGGCACTGGTTATTTTTATCTTCATCTGGGTATCAGTCTGGCCTCTGAAGTCAGCTTGTCTCTAGAAAACAAGTTTGTCAGTTAAATATTGTTCCAAAGCAGTACCTGTACTAGACATTTTATTGGCCCACAAAAATATTTGTATCACTCCAAGTCATAGCTAAGCCTGTTAATGAGTCCGAAACCACCAGGTCAACATGGTACTGTGTTCAATTTACTCCAAATTCAGCCATGGAAGTCCCACTGCAGGACACCACCAGGTGTGCAAAATGATGTGCTCTGTCTGGTGTACCTGGAGAAAAATGACAAGGAACCTGAATTTCTGACATACCTCTTCTCCCATGCAGGAAACCTGCAGGGAACAGGCTGAAATGGCTGCAGGGATTTCCTTGCAGAGGTCTGCAGACCTGTTTTCTCGTATCTGCACCAAACAGAAACACTGAAGAGCTTACAATATTTCTTAATATGCTGGAACATGGAGGGGGGCTTGTCGGACAAATTCTGCGACTTTGTCTTAGAACTCACAAGAATGCTGTGAAGATCACCAGAGACAAGACTGCAAGGTACTTCTCAGCAGAAATAACAGGAACTATTCACATACTTCAATACAGATAGAAAGAAAAAGAAAATAAAAGAAAACAAAACCTGGATCAAAACCAACAGATTATCTTCCTAAGGGGCAAAAATCAGACCATAGGGTAGATTGTGAAGGGAAGAGCTCCACAGATGGATTATCAAAGAGCAAAAAGCTTGGCATAGCATCCTCCAGAAGCATAACAGCTCCCATGTTCATTATAATACTACAATTAATGATTAATACTCATCCAGGCCCAGCTGCTTCTTCCACAACTGCTGTATGGATTGCTCTCACTAGAGCTGCTGGCATGGCAGCCCTTCTGATGCCAAGAGGAGCTCCTCGTGTAAATAAAGCAGAAAGCAAAGATTCACACTGAGAATGGAACAAGGAAATCTGACAGAGGATTTTGTCTCTCTGTCAACCACAGAATGTGAAAAGCTGTTTGTTTCTGTGGCTGCAACTGATTAACCAAACCCTGGCGGAAGGTGCCAAATGAACCTGTGCAAGAACAAAAAGGGATCTACATGTGTCCCTGCAAGGCTCCCTGCAGTTTTCTAGGGGAGCTATTCTGGATCTGAGGTATCAGGTCAAACTTCAGTCAGGTTTCCTCTCTCTGGGGGCAAGATAGAAGTTTTCTTTTGGTCATTAACCACGATGCTTCCCTGCAGCTGCCCAGATTGCAAGGCCTCAGCTACTCCAGCCTATAACCTTTGGTCTGCCCATGTCCTTCTGGAAGGGAACATGTCTCTTCTATAGGAGAAGCCAAGGCAGGGATAGCTCACACAGAATAAGAGGTATGTAGCCCAAATCTCTATCCATTGATGTATTTTTCTTCTTCTAACTTTTAACTTGCAATTTTGTGCTTAAGTACTGGAAGCCCATCATTTATAGGGCATTTCTCTGTGACAGTTTAATTTGGGGATAATGGAGTGGAATTGACTTTGAAAAGCAGCAGAGGATATAGGGAATGCAAACGTTTACCAACTCCTCTGAGGAACAGCAAGATAATAAAACAGAAAAGAGGGAGGGGATACATAGAGACATATTTATAAAATGAAGATTATATTTCATTTCTGAACATTTGTGGAACAAATGGATGTCAAGTGCCACTCAGTTTAAGTCCTATTGTCTGAGAGGGCATGTAAAATGGAGAAAGATTTATTATGGTTTCTTTAAGCTCTCAGTTTTCAGTCTAACAGATATGTAGCACTCATTTGTGGCCTTTTCTGCATCTTTTTTACTTTGATATAATTGAGTATGTATGAGATTGGTAGGAGATCAGTGCTATGATAAGGGCAAGAGGATACAGTAAGTGGGAAAAGTATCTCTGCAGTTAGAATTACTTTGAGCTGTTACGTTTTGGTAGCTTCCCTGATCTCAGGGCAGATCTTTATTAATAGGCTCTGCTTAACAAGGGTTGCAGCAAGACATATAGATTTCCAAACTGGCTGCCATGGAAACAAGTTGCTCATTAAGCCCCCCCTCAGCAAACCCCTGTCCCCTTTTTACATTGATAGTGCTGAGGATGATAGTCTGTGTCTACTCAGACTTTTTGTTTCTTTCAGTCAGGTTCTAGGGTCTCTTAGGGTGTGAGGACTATCTGCCTTTGGAGATTACAAAGAACAACCTTTCCCTTCCTCACTCCCTTTCAGTCAACATTTGGACAGCTGAAGAGCACCTGGGAGCCCTCAAAATACTGAGAACAAAGGGCACCAGGAAAATTGTAAATTGCTGTGACAAGACCCCAGGTAAAATCTGGGACTAATTAAACATACATGGAGGCTTTTAACAAAAAAACAAACCCAAACTCTGTGATTACCTATATTTGTAAAAATCTGAAATGTTGTCATTCCAAAGATTGCAAAACTTGATTGGTTTGTATATTTTCATCAAGGAAATAACCTTTTCCTCACATACAGAAGTGGTAGGGGAAAGACAATGCATACATTTTTGTGATCCTTAAAGAAACTTACCCTCACTCGCAGTAGGGTTGATGTCAGCACCTGGACTCTTTTAGGATCTCTAAATAAACAGGGCACCCAGAGGCACTTGTCATGCTGTCTTTAATTTGCTGGTCAGTTTGTACTTAGAAGTGAGTACTGCAGTGTTATGTATGGCTTTCTCTACACTTCTGCCTGGTACTGGTGGCCACTGGCAGGCAGAAGCATAGAGGTGTTGTGACAGCTTTGGCAGAGCTAACCCAGATGTGCCAGCTGTCTGACGGCAGCTCCATAAAGCCTAGGCTTTTCTAGCCTGGGCTTCTCTACCCTCACCCCTAGTGCAGGCCTACTGTAGGTATGTCAATACAAGGCCAACGCAGGAGGACCAACAACCATTGTGAGACCTCATTGTAGCACTTGCGAAGAGCTGAGTATGTCTCATTTTCACTGCAAAATCTGACTTCTCTTACAGGTGTGCTGGCATAGAAGGGGTTTGGCATTCTGATAGTAGTCTCTCCTTTCTTCTGGAAGGAACTACTCAGCCAACGTCAGCATGCCCGACAATGTGTCTCATTAAGATGTTCTGCTCTGTAATTGCCATGACATCCCTGTATGGCACTATGCTCACACAGGCTAACTGAAACCCCTAAGCCAGCAAAATCAGCAGGTACAGGTCAGGAACTCAGCTTGCCACTGGGGAATCTCCTCACAGGTTTCTGTTTGCTACTGTCTTAAGGTAAATCTCTGTGAAAGCTCTTTGGTGTCAAAGCAAACTGGATAAAAGGTCAAGAAGAACTTTTATTCTACCACTCTCTGCCTTCAAGTTTGCCTTCCCTCACAACCTTGATTGGTCTGTCATTGTCTATCTTTCTCCACATCTTTATTTCCTTTGAAAAAGCCCTTCCTAAGTATTTCCATGCAAAGTGTTTGCATGGCTGATCTATGAGCTCTATATTAGAGATCCTCACACTATTTCCAGGCAGGTTGATGCCTTCCTGCAGAGGACAAGGCTCAGTTCTGGACTTAATTTAACTGATTTAAGGACAGGGGTTGCTCCACTGCTCTCTATTGTGTCCTGCAGTTAGTGGTGCTGCTCCTTAACTCACTATTCTTAGGTGTCAGGAATTTGTAGGGACTTATTTGCCTTGTCCACTGCATTTGTCTTCTCTTCCCTATCTAAAGTGGGACCACTGCCTCCTTATCCTATGTAGACACTATGGTAAAAGCGAAGGTGCTTAAACCCTCCACTGGTTTGTTTTGGCACAGCCCCATTGATTTCAGGAAAGGTTAAATGATTTATATGAGCCCAGGTAATTCTAATGATTGAACAAGGTCACATTGTTAGCTGTCACCTAAAAATGGGATACCAAAACCAGCCTTTGCTGGCATGCATTAGTGACTGAAGCAAATGATTCAAATTTAAAGCCAAATAAGATAATGGAGGAGTAGGTCAGCAATTGGGCCACAGAAATAGTAATAAAAAGAGACCATTGGTGCAGTTAATGTCATCAGGCCAAGGTAAGTATCAGCTGTCTGTCTATGAAGATAATCAGAGTTTATAGTACAGAAGTGAGCCTCTGTGGGATTAGGTTTGGAATATTTCATCAGTTATATAGCTGTAAGCTATAATAAAAAATAATAATTCTTTGCACTTGCATGGTGCTTTCATCCTCAGATCTCATCTCGAAGCACTTCATAAACATTAATTAAGCCTCCTGCCCCTGTGAAGTACGTATCAGTTTATTATTATTATTATTATATCAGTTTTTAAAATGGAAGAAAGATGTTAAGTGACTCACCCAAGGTCACCTCCATCATGCTCAAGAAGATTGTCAGCTGATGGTCTTCTGAGATGCAGTCTCCAAGCTGAAAGAAAGGATGGGGTGATTGGGGAGGATAAAGTGATATTGCTGCTTCCTCCTGATGTTCAGCTATACTGGAGATGGAAATGTTGTGTCTTTGCAAGGCACCTGTTGTTAGCTAAGCATGGGTAAAGCAGTTTTGTAAGCAATAGAACAAATGAAACCTGATTTCCTTCAGACATTTGTCTCATGCTTGTACTATGTTTCTCTGCTCCAAGTTTTTCTTAAGACTGGTGCATCCATATCATGATATTAATTAATGCCTACTTTGTGCTAAGATCAGTCTTCAACCTTCCTCTCAACTAGGGCTATTTATTTGGGTTTTTTCCTCCACTCAGATTCTTTTTTTTTTTTTGAGTTCATTTGCTCAAGATTCACTATAAGGAACCATGACACTTTTTTCTCCTCTGCCCCTCTTGCAACAGATGGACTGTAGCAGAGAAGGGAGGGGGGGATGGGGAGCAACTTACTCTTTTGCAGGAGACACAAAACAAGGGGCATCAACTTCGAGCAAACTCCGTCTGTCACTCTGCCACAGAGTCCTTCACTCTCAGTTTCCAGTCCCGCTGGCTGGAGAAGGAATAAGATTTTAAAGCTGGTAGTCCACAACATAATAGCAAGGGATAAACAAGCTCACAGTCACAAACTGATTGATAGGAGACCTTCAACAGCCCGCACTGAAGAGATTTAAGGCCTAATTTAAAGCCCTTTGGATGCCATTTGAAGTTTTCCATCAGTGACACTGGAGGGTTTGGATTAGTTCTCTGACAAGTGGGACATGGCTAGGGTTTTACAGGAGGAGAGTTGTTGGTTTTTTTTTCCATAAATTGAGAAAGTTACTGTTTCCTGCTTGGAAATACAAAAGATCTGTTAGGTACTCATACATGTGGGCCCAACCAGCTCCTTTAGGTGACTACTGCTCATACAGAAGTGCTTGATAAAATGTAGCATTTTTTTTTCCGATTTCATGAACTTACAACTACTGTGAGTACACGATTAAATAAAAGAAAGATTAAAGGGTTTTTTTTTTAATGTGGAGAGTACCTTTAGATGCCAAAATTAATTATGTGTTGAAAATGTAGCTGTTTGAAATTATTATAATAATAGATATTTAATAGGCATTGTTAATAAACTAAAACCCCTTGGGCTTTGAACTCTCTACCTCTGCAATCAAAGACAGAGAATTTAGCCACAAAGTTACATATTCACAAAGAATGCTTTACATTAAACACAGGCAGACTTTTCTGATTCCCTGCATGTACTAAAAAACACTGTACATGCAGGTGTTTTTACAGATGTTTGAAATATAGGATGGAGTCCAAGAGGTTTTGGACTAGAGGTTTTGGACTAGAGGTTTTGGAACCTCCTAATTGAGACCTCTCTGACAGGCGCATGACAGCTCCTCAGCATCCCTCACCCCTGTCTCTGGCTCCCCAGTGCTGTGCAACGGGCTCAATCCATTTCAGTGGTAAAGTAATTCCTGAATATAAAGCGCTGAGGATCGAGAAGATGAGGTAGCCATTGATATAATTTATTTAATTGTTGTCTTACTACTCAAAGCTGCTTCTAGTCATTTGAGGTGACAATGGCTAAGACACAAAAGAACATAATATAATAGCACAAAATTATCTATTAGAAGTCAGGAATGGTTATTTCATTTCAGGAAATTCCATTCTTGCTTAATGATATTACAAATACCACAACAATACTCTGGTCAACCTTTAAAAAGATATATAAAGAAGAAACTGTTGGTTTCATAAACAATTTTTCTCCCTGTTAAGCCTATTAACTTAATATAATGTACCATTTAAGGAAATCTAACCCCCAAAATATGATATGTAAGATATATTGTCTTGCTTTGTTCTCTTTATATTCCCTCATGTTTTATCCTGGAGAGCTGAAATTTGACTTGTTTCATTTTGCATGTAATTTAAAACAATTCACATGAGATTCAACCAGCACGGTCCCTTTAAGCAAATACTGTGCTTAGGGAATGCCTCTGCCATGGTTACTCCTAATAGGAAAGGGGATGAAGATGAACCTGTGCTGTGAACAAAATAAATGGTTTTGTGCTTAAGTAACAAACTCTGGATTTGAAGGACTCTAGCCTGATGAGAACAATCAAGTTAATAACTGCCAGATTTTCCAAAAGGTTCATCTCCTCAGACAAAAGAAACAACCAGATTTTCAAGAGGCTCTAGCAGTTTCACTTGACCTCAGGTCAGCAAAACACTTATATACTTTTAAATAATTTTATCAATGATTCTTCTTTGTTTACTTAATGCTAGACACCTGCAAAATGCCATATTCAATCATAATCTTCATAGATGCTGATGCGGGAAGGACTTGGTTGATCAGGACAGAATTCAGTCAGGGCATCAGTATTGCTTCTCCAAAGACTATGGTCAGATGTGTGCCCATTTCTTGGCTATGTCTATGTTACTGAGTAATTTGGTGCAACAGGAGCACAGCAGTAGGTTGATTTAGTCCCTGCTGAGCTCCTTACACGTGCACTGTTTGCAGTTTGAGACTTTCGCTTCAGATTAGACTTGTCTGATCCCCTGGACTGAAAGTCACCACTGAAGAAATTGTTTGAAACTGTCCAATGGACCAGGTCCTATTTTGGACTCTCCTGTCCCTGTGGGAGTGGGCTGCATTTGGCGAACTCTTGAAGTGGAGCTTCTGGATATAGTTTATTCAAGCCAGGCAGTTTGCTTCAAAACTGCTCTCCGACTCCAAACAAGAATAAACAGATGAAGCTGTGACATGATGGATTATCTAAAAACTAGAAGAGAACTGCTTTTGGAAATAGCATCTTAAATCTCTCTAAGCTACAAGGAAATCACTCTGGCATGCACTTAAATGTCCTTCCTCATTTAGAGAGAATCTTCTAATCAGGTACCTTTATACCTCAATTCCCAACTTGTTGTACTTGCCTTCTTTATCTCTCTTTCATAGAAATCTGGGCTGAAATTTTCCAACGAGTTTAAATAAAAAGGTGACAGAAGCTAGTGAATGGCTGCAGGATATGGAAGCCAACTCTCTTCAGAAATTCCAGCTGGGACTGAAAGCATCTTAGCAGAGCTATTCTTTCTCATCATGTGTTTGCACAGTGCCTGCCATACAGAGGACACACCCCCTGCCCCCTTTTATTAGACATTTTGTTAAGTTCAGTTGAAGAAAATTACTGCAGAAATAGGACAAATTAATCAAAATAATATTTGCAGGATATTAAAAAATGTCTTTTAAAAAATCTAAGACTTGAAACTCCACACTGTTTTTCTATCCTAAATCTATCTGTTTGTTTGTTTTGTCAAAAAGTTGACATTTTCAGCTGCAGAGCAATGAATTTCAAGGAGTTTAAATTTTATGACTTACAGTAAATTAAATAATAATAAGAGTAATTTACTAGGAATAGAGTCAGTCTGCAGGATATTATTATTCTGTAGTCTTCCTTAGACAGGCAGGCAGGCTGTCTGTTATTAAACAGTGACCTAATATTCTGCTCTCAATTTTGCTGCAAAGCTGAAACTCTCCATGCTATTTTACCAGCAAATAACAATAAAACATATTTAGACACATGCCTAACAGTTCATGACATTATTGTTAATCTCTCTTTTTTGAGATTCATGTTAACACAAAAAAAATGGAAGTAATTTCATATATTCCTGTAGAAATTTGAGTGTTACTAAAGTGTTTATCTGTCATAAAGACTCACATACATGACTCCTAGTGAGTACATGAATGCGTATGTATATACACATGTGCTTGCATGCACACACGCTCATATCCATGTGTCTGTTCATACATGTGTATGTAAGTACATGTATGAGAGGTGTATGCATGTAAGTAGAGTTTCTGGATGGTTATAATTATTAAAAAAGAATAATTAAGGATGCCTTGAAAGATGTTTCACATCTTATTATGGTGGGAGAGCCATCTCTAAATACTAAATTCAAAAAAGTCTTGTAATATCAGGCAGTGTTATCAAAAAAAACTAGGTGATTTGAAAAGAAACATGGCTTATTATTCTTATTACTGAGTCACTTCTTCAAGTTTCACTAATTGCTGTGAAGGAGAATTAAGTATGTATGCCATATTCTTATTTACACGTATGAAACTTTAATGTTAAGACTAAACATTAAGAAACTAAGAAACTAACCTAAATTTCCTTAAATGTATCTTATTATCTAGATCTCAGATAATTCTGGTATAAATTCACAGATTCTGAACCTGTTCTCATGTGCTTAAACTAGGGTATTATCTTTAGCTTTTATGTAGTTATTGCCAAAAACCTCAAATCAGCCTCCTTCCTCTTTATCAAAAAAAAGCTGCTATCTTTGGAACTAATCTCATGGCCTGCATAGAATTAATCCAGTCTAGTTTCAGTAAGCCTCTGTATATATATTTATATGATCATACCTGCTTTCTTCTGGCATCAAGTGAACTGCTTGTGGAATTAATTCCCTGGCAGACTTCACAGTGGAGTATAATCTTAAATTGTTTACTAGGCTACAGTGTGATTTTCATCTACCAGAGGCTCAAACACAGTGATACCATCAGTTACAGAAACACAACACTGCTATGCTAGAAAAACTACATCTTGATCTTACCCATACTCAGCATTTTGATTCCAAATCTTGCAAGTGCCCATATAAGCATGTAAGTGAAAATGGTGGATTTTAGGGTATTATGGAAAATGAAACTGCAGAAAAAACCAAATGCTCTCTGAGGTGAATTAGGATAATATTTTTTATGACATTTATTCGTAATTCTTGAGACAAAGTATAAACTTGTATACAAGTGTATTGGGTTGCTTGCCCAGAATTTAGCTGTTAACAAACGCATTTGGGAAGATAATGACTCCAAATCCACTATTGCGCACATGCTGTATGACTGTCTCTTTCCACAGTAATACCTTTTGGGAGGAAAGTTATTAGAGGAATTACATTGATTTCAGGGCACTCACTTTTAGTGGTTCTTGTAATGCACAGTATTTGCCATTTACATCCATTGAATAGATAGGGAATAGAAATAGTTCCAGAGAGTAAAAATTTCAGAAAAAAAAAAATAAATTCATCAACTGGAAAAACAAATCAAACATTGAATTGTACATTAACTCAGTGCTTTGTTGGGTAGCACCAAAGGTTAAAAAACAAACCAAATCAAACAACACATACACACACACACAAATACCCTCTTTTGTTAGGAAAGGGAATGCCATGCTTTTTAAAGGGCTGACTTCTAATTCCCTGCTGCGATTGGTTATCTCTGCAGGAGGACAGGAACTCCAGCAGCTTTGCCAACCATCTCTGTCATTTAGACTGTCCTGGGTCATATACAGCAGAAGACCAAATTTGGGCAGAATTATCTCAATCTTGTGGAGTTGTCTATGTGTAGAAAAAGACAGAAATTGAGAAAAGACAGAAATTGAGCCAAAGAGTTGCAAAGAGTTTGGTCAGACTGCAGGAACCAGGAAGGAGTAGTTTCCCACAGCATTAGTGGTGATTTCCGTGTGTTGGATGGCAGCAGGGCAAGGAGGAACAACAGGGCAGTTGCATCAAAGAGGCTACAAATTTGACAAAGTGATTGTGAATCTTGGCCTGCGGCATGAGCACAAGTCTGCTTTATGGTCTGCCCTGGCTGGTCCAGACTCTAGGGCCAGCTGCTGGTATGTAAAGTGTCCATGGTGTGGGGGCTTGAGTGGTTCTGGCAGCTGCCTGGGTACATGTATGAAAGAGGTGCCAGTGGCTGGGCTTATGCGTATTTCACTGCTTACCCTCGGCCCCATGACAGTTACAGGGCTATATCAGAAATCACTGCAGGCTGGGTTCAGCCAGCAGCCTAGGCAACCAAGGTCCACAACATTTCTTTTTCACTGAGCTACTACCTAAGTGCAGCCCAATCAATAACGTTCACTGGGGAAGATCCGAAACAGGAGGCTGGAGCACATTGCCAGGCAAGACAGAGTTACCTTGGCAGTGCTACCTGGTAGTGAACTTGGAAAAGTAATTAATGCAATATTTAATTTTACTTGAAGTGAATGTCATGCAGGTGAGGACTTAATCAACACTCATTGGGTGGTAAAACTTTTAGAGTCAGACTTTACGTAGGTGTCTGTATTTCTGACCTTTGAGCAATTTTTTTTTCTTTTTTTTTCCCCTGTCCTTCTCCCCTCCTTGTAGACATATGCAGAATGCAACTCTTGGTCACTCTATTTTTCTGTCTTTCCAAAATGGCTTCAACTACATCACTCTTTTCTGATTCTGGAGTATGATCCTACTGCCTGCTGGCATTAGATATAACCAGCACTGAATCATCTCCAGAAGATAAAACATGATGTCTTTGGAACAAAAATTGCACTTTGTGTCCACCTTCCTAGCCTGTTGTGAAGTCTTGAACTGCAATAGGTTGGAAACATTTGTGACTCTCTACGGCTTTGCTGACAGGTAATGCTTTTAATATAATTAAATAAATATTCTGAATGTATAAATCTCTGGTCTGTAAAGCCTGATCTAAAATCTCACCAATCTGCTTGAAGCTATCTGGCAGTTCTGTTTTTGATTTCAGCTAGAAATACCAACAGAATTGATTTTTGTTGTTGATTTTGTTGCTGTGAGAAGCCTACAAGTTTGTGAGTATGCATACACAAATGAATATACATTTGTGTCGTCGCGGTCACAAGCCCTGGTCCTCATGGGGGACTTCAACCACCCCGACATCTGTTGGAGAGACTGCACGGCAGGGCACAGGCAGTCCAGGAGGTTCCTGGACTGCGTGGACGACAACTTCCTCCTGCAGGTGATAGA
>JAAGAY010011794.1:0-10389 GCA_011801015.1 Ardeotis arabs
CATCCAGCCTGGCCTTGAATGTTTCCAGGGATGGGGCATCCACCACCTCTCTGGGCAACCTGTTCCAGTGATCTACAACTCTCATGGTGAAAAATTTTTTCCTAATGTCCAATCTAAATCTACCCCCCTCTATATGGATAAATACGATGAAAAATGAAGTGGGAGTTTAACTTCTACCAGATATTGATTTCTATTTTCATGTAACAAGCTGATTGTGTTTTCTATTTTTATTTTTCGCTCAGTTTCAGATTAGGTCCTACTTGTCACTTCTTATATGCACAGATTAAAGTAGAAAAAAAAAAACTTAAAAAATTTCAACCTTTCCTCCATAAACAAAAATAAGTGCAAAATTTAGTGTATTTAGTGTATTTCTTATCTGTATGTAGTTACAGATTTTACAGCTGATGTTAGGATAGGTTTAATATCAATGCAATTAAACATGACCATACAGTTCCTTCAGGTGGGAAAGCTACGTATCAGTACTGAAGGTACTAGATAAAGGAAGCTTAGCAGTGAGGAAGAACTGTCTCATCTCCCCAGCCAAATCAGCTACTTAAAAATATGACAGTTCTAGAGTGATTCACCACAACACATTACTCTGGCAGCAGAGACCAGATGTAGCCTGATTGTGGGCTAATCCTGAGATTTTTTTTTTTATTTTTTATTTTTTTTTTTTTTATACAATCTGGAGGCTGATGAGTGTTTTTGCATAGCTAACTGACTATGAAAAGCTGGCTAGTTTGTATATTTAGATACTAATTTTAAAATTAGTGCTTTTATGCATGGGTGATTATAATTTATGTCTTATAGAATTAGATCAGTACCTATTGCAGGTATGCAGGGAGTCTGCTGGCAAACAGAGATGAGGATTACTGAACATATACATTTTTATATGAAGCAAAGTCACAATTACTGATTTGGTTATTCATTAAAAAAGAACACTCAAACCTTTGATCAATTATTTACTTAGTTTTTATAGAAGATCTACTGGACTTGATATTTTTTAGGCTCAGGAGATGCCATCTAAATCGTTAAGAAAAATATGGACCAGGAGATTTCCTCTTGGTTACGTCTACTAGCCATTTCATCTTGCAGAGCAAAGCCAGTGGTTTCACTCACCCAACCGCAGCAGAGAAACTTCCATCAGAGAACATTTACTAAGAAGCAGAAAGAATTATCACAGGCAGAGTAGACCAACGTGGTCATTCTGCTAGCAGCTGGCAAGGTATTTCCTTCAGAGTTAGTTTAAGTATTACTGTGGAGTACCGCACTGCCCAGTGATGCTGGGAGACTATTTACAAAAGCTCTGTTTAGAACTGCTAATAATTCTGAGTGTTTCATATATTAATGTTGCCTGTATTCCACCAAACACTGGGTTTGCAGAGAGGATTTTGCACCGTCTCTATTATGCTGCTCTCTTAGACATCATCTTCAGCAAACGTGTCTCTTCAAGGGAATAAATTCCAGTACTACTTCTTCAATTTGAGTTTAGTCACCAGTAATTGTGAGCAATTTTGTAATGGACAAGTTAACATCTCATTGTAGGACTATCTGTTAAACATAATTACAGATGATTCAGAAGTCTTACCTGTGCAAGCTATGACAAATTCTGCTTTGTTTGCATTTCATAGCTTATCAGAAAGGACCCAGATTAAGCGTACTTACTTCATATAACATTAAAGTAAAAAATAATTTTTTACACATCACAACATTCAAGATATATTCTGGGTCACATGCTAGATTATTCCTGCAGAGCGTGTGAATTTTGAGCTCACAACCAAAGGGCTATTTTGGTTGTTTTGGTACATAATCGCATGTAACTATTTTGGTTTTGCCAGCAGCTTTTTCTGCAGAAAACTACGATTATTGCACTGTGTTGTATAGCATGAAGTTGTAATATTTGCATAGCACTTACAGGAGAGGGCCTAAACATACAACACGTGTGTTTCTACAAAACTGACTTTTAGCCTTTACACAGTGAAGGTAATACAGAAGCTTAGAACAATATATTCCAAAACAGAGGGTGTTATTCTAAAGGAGCATTTTCAACCTGAAATACTACATAGCTTTAAGTCATTAACGTTTGTGGTATTGCTTTCTCCATAGACCATTTCAAAACATTTCCTTCTTGTATTTGCCAAAACAGCACAAATGGAAAAACACCCAGCATTTTATGAAAAGCTGATCAGTCACAAAATACTTCCTAACTTGAACTGAGGTATTGGCAAATTTATATAACAGTAAAAAAACACTTACTGAAAAACCCTCTTATAAAAGCAATAAGGACTGTGCCCAGAAAATGCTTTTGCAAACCTGCTGTGCCTTCAAGCAGCACGGTTCGAAAGCAGGTGCAGAGAGGCTTCTCTGAATCCTGTCCTCTTCAGAGCTTGTGCAGCCAAGGCTGTCTTGACAGAGAAATTGGTACCATTAACAAAATAACCAACAGCTCTTGAAGAAGCAGTTTAGAGGATTCAGAACAATGAGAAGTGGTTAGCAGGATTTTCATTTGATTACTGTGTACCTTCTTTCCAAGCTGAACTTGAGTATTGCATTGAGTGTTTTAATTCTACAGAGGAAATGCTTGCAGCACCGAAAATGTTCTGTTCTGTAAGCACTCTTATAATGACCTGCTTTGACTGGTTGGGATTATGCCCACTAGAGGTTTGGTTATACTTTTAATAGAAGTTGAACATTTTTGTTTTCAACTTTCGGTGGAAAACATCCCTATTTGTTAAAAAAAATGCCAGAAACATCCCACAATATACTTAAGTAACCATTAGAAAGACTTCTATGTGATACAACAAAAGTACAGTGGAGTCCTGTTCCCACTATAATGGCCAAATAACACAACTTTGCTTGCGGAAAATCACGTGGATACAGGGGGATTTTTCTAAAAGTGGCACCAATAGAGAGCAAGTGTATTAAACCTGCTGAAGTCATCCCCACAAGAACATGAAAGTCCAGTGGCCTTAGTGGACGCGTTGTCCCTACCATACCTGTAACAATCCCAAGGAGCAGGAACATAGTGCCAGCCCCTGACCAGTACACAGCGGCTACATGGCCAAAGAGCAAGAAACTGCACCTCAGTATTCATTCCTTCAAGACTGCAATCCTATCTTTCCCCTTTAAAAACAGGCCAAGAACTAGAATTACAGTGCAAAGAAAGCTCAGAGAGGCAGATAGTGCCAATCTTCCCTAGCTGTCTGTAGCATAAACTGATAGGAGTTAGGGAAGAGAGAGGGTTGCTCACAAGGTCCATCAAGTAGGAATAATTAAAGCAACAAAAACAGTGCTTAGCAATTTAAACTTTTGAAGAAGCAACAGACAAGGTCTAGAAGTAAGGAAAAGTCTTAAAAATGGAAGAAAAAGATACCTAGCAGCACTGTGTGTAATCTCTTTGGAAACTACTTCTCAAAGAAAGACAGAAGAACCTGAATCCTGCCAAAAAGTAGGAAAAAAAAAAAATATATATATATATACTCGCACTACATATTACAGAAGAGGAGACTAAGCCATTGTAATGGGCCCACATACATATGCTTAGTGGTACTAGTGTAACACAGATCAGCTTTCAATTCCTTTTATAAATAAAAAAGTTGACTATAAGAAATGAAAGTTTTAAGAAATTATTTTTTCAACTCTTACATTTTCCAGCTCCCTGATGAAGAATTATTTTAAACCTCATTTTGTGCAGAAGAGGAAATTAATTTACTAGCAGGAACTGCTCACTCATTCAAGCAATTACAATGTAAAGTAGATAATGTTAACATTGATTCAGTGTGATAAAATCCTGAGTAAATCAAGTTCTTATAAACAATAATAAAAAATACTTGTATAGCATGCATATTGCTTCAAATAAATTAAAATGGGAAAAAATGGAGGAAGTGGTTTGAAAGTTCAATAAAACATACTGTGCCTCTGTGGCTGCACATTCAAGTACAAGTCCTGTGTCACTTTTATTGCAGTCGTCATGTAGGAGAATGCTGCACAAGACTTGCAGAGATAGTCACTCCACTGTGGCAGCAGGGTTTACTCAAAAAAAAAAAAAAAAGAAAAAGAAAAAGAAGGTTTTTTTCAGCCTGTAGCAATTTGAAGACTCATCCTAAAACTACTCTGAATAGCCTGCACCTTTTTCTATGACAAGGGAATAGTTTGTCTCTCAAAGCACCTTGCCCCATGCCCCAAAGAGCTGCTTTCAAATTAGTCTCATATCCATGGACAAAGAGAGAAAATCTCAGATAGTCCTCACTAGTTCCTGCACATCAAGTACAAAGAAGTCTTCACACACCTCTCCCTTTTTCTCATCAGCTGCAGTACCAATTCAGGAGAAGAAAAAAAAGTAAACAAGTTGACCAGGTAACAAGCTGAAACTGTAGATGCTCAGATACTGAATGCAGAGTTGGGCTTAGGCAGCACATCCGTGACCTGTTCCTGTAACACTTCATTACAGCTGTTCTGTCTGCCTGTGACAAGAACACTCTGTCCTCGGCTGCAAAATAAGTATACTACTTGAATTAAAAAGTTTAGTCTACCATAGTCTGAAGATCTGAACTTATGCAGGTAGACTAAGAGGAGAAAAGTATCCATACTGTTAACGCTTCCCATTTTTACTTTTATTGGGATTTTTTTTAATGCTGTTCTACCAACCTGATGTGGACAGAATAAGAAGAGTGATTCTGGGGGGAGTCACCGAGAAAATACAGCTTAATTTCATTACAAGGTTTAAACCTTCTTAATAGGCAAGAACAGTGCTGAATAACAGGTATCTAATGCCTTTTTCAAAAGGCAATAGCAACAAAACCCTGCAATACTTTTTGGGTTTTTTTTTTTTTCTTTTTCTCTTCACGGATCTCTAAGCCCAGTACATCCATTCAGCTCTAGCATAATCATTTAAAAAACAACCACCTTATTAGATATAGTTAGAAAACAAGGCAGATAAGTGAAGTTGTTTTCTAGACAACCATAAATCAGCATGAAGGATAAGTTATTAGTACACACTCCTACCATATGCTTTATTTCCAAGAGAAGACTTGGAGGTAAAATTAGGCAGAGATAGGTCAAGCCTTAACAATCTAACTTCAAAATCTGTTTCCTGGAACTTTACCATATCATCACCGAGTTGAGAAACAGAATTGCCAAATCACCTTGGTGTTAGAACTGCAAGCAATATAGATCTTCTAAAGCTAGACATAAAAGAAAAACTGCAGGCAGTATAAATGGATTTCAGCCAGTCCCATGATATAATAGTCCTTAGGTGATCTTTTTAAAATGGCATTAGCTAGAGGAGCCAAACTCTAATTTGCATTAAGATAACTTTGCTCCTTGTGGGACTGGGGAGGCAAAAAAGGAAATAATCTCTGCACTGAGTGTAGCATTAGAACAGCCACATAGGCCAGCTTCTTCCAAGACCCTCCATACATTGCATAAGTAAAATGTGATCACAGGAGCACATGTGATTTCCAATATCATGGTGCTTACTCCCTCAAAACACACCTGTATATGTACACACTGTTCTTCGAAAGGGTGAATTTATGACGATAGGTAGGTATGTCACTGTAAAAGGATGAAAGAGTAACTCAGAAACACTGATGGAAGAGATACCAACAGGTTTCAGAAGGCAGTGGGTGCTGGCCAAATGAAGGAGCTGCTTAGAAAGCAGCACTCAGGCACCTCCCAAGGCAGTGCTGCACGTCCTGACTGGAAATGGAAGACAATGGCTAAAAGCAGATTGCCTGGAAAAATTCTGCTGTACCTTGCACTACTAATTACTTTAACAGTGGACTGAAACAGAATCACAACACACAAAAATTACAAGCAGTTCACCCAAAGCAATTTTAAGGGTATTACAAGCTTTGATATATCCAGTGTATGTTTTGTTGAACAATTTTGCTTGCCAGTAAGAGAACTTGACAGTTTTAACATTAGTTATTCCCATGGCTGATACACACTTCTAAATTATAAAGTAGCACAGGAAGTATTTGAATACAGATACTTTCTGTACTCTCAGCTCTCTTAGTACTTGAGAACTGGCTTGTTTAGGATAACTTCCCATATGTACTATTTTCCTGTTAAGAGAAAAGATAAGTGCAAGATGCCTGGTTAAACTACTAAAATGTCTTTCTTGAAGTTCATAGAAAAGATAGGTAGTCATTATTGCAAACATAAGGATGACTTTAAATTCTATTATCCTTGAATAACAGAGGGAAGACAGGCAGAGGAAAGTATAATACGTGCCCCATCCTTATACTCTCCACTTGGCACCTGGTTTTGGCCAATATCTGGGATGGAGCACTGAGCTAGACGGATCTTTAACGTGACCTAGTGCTGACAGTCTATGTTCATATAGATGTCTTTGTTTCCTTTTATCCTAAAACAACATGGATTATATTAGAGACAGATTTACCAGTGGCTATCCATTGCTGGGGTAAGGTGAGCGTGTGTCTCATACCCTAATGACTGCAGTGAAACCATCAGCACATAAAAAGAATTAAAACTTGAGCCTGATTCCATCCCATCCTACTAGTTTCACAATACCGATTCTTATATTGGCGATTTCGTTTCCACTGATTTAATTGAAGTTATTTTCTTTCTATGTCATTATTAGATAAGATTCAAATCCTTATTACTAAAACAGAACTCTAAATCAATTTTACCATATGAGCAACAGGGTCCTTACAGGGATACACACCCTTCTGCTGAACTGTGAAGAGCATTTTGCATCCTTTTTTCTCAAAAGTCTATTGTAAAATATTTAGGAAAAAAACCCTGCCTTATTTTTAATGGTATAAAAAAGAACTTTGTTAATTCAGTGAATGCCTACTCAGGCTCTGAAGAATTTGTAGTATTCAACCATAGATTTGTAGTGAACAAAAAGTCCAATCATTCTGGTTGCATTATGCAAAGTTCCAGGAATTCTTTGGCATGAAAGAACTTAAATACATTTTCTTTGGTATATGGAAATAATATTTGATTTAAAGATATATCCCACAGAAGTCAGTCTTGACAAAACCTAGTTTAACTGTAAACAAGTATTTTCACATTATTTAACCCCTTTTATGACTTCTTCAGGACCAATTCAACTGGCTTCTTGCCCCAAATTATGATTCATGGACAAATTCTTTGTATCAGTAAGTAGATACACAGCACTGACAGAGGAATGAGCCTCAACAAAAAACTTTACCAGATTGTTCATTTTTAGAAATCAGTACTTTTGATTAAATAAATGAGCAAGGGATCAAAACATGTTTGGGTGGGAAACCGGCCAGATCATTCTAGGCCTCCCCTAAACCTCAAGCAACACATGCTGTCAAAAGAAGGACATGGTATTGGTTTCACTTGCCTTATATTAATATCTTATTTTACCAAACTTCTTGTTCTGAGGCTTTTAAAAGTTAGTAAAGTAGTTTATTCTTACTATTTGCATGTATAATAAAGAATGTTTAAGGATATAGATGCTTCCAAATTAAGCTAGTATTTAATTGCAATTCAGCAGTAATGAAAGCAATGCCTCCCAGAGCTCTCTTTCCAAAAGCCGTGTTCTTCTCCAATACTACAGCCTGACCCAACACCTATGAAAAAATACACCATCTCCAAATCAGAGAGAGACAGCTGCAACCACACAAGTGTTTGAGGTGTCATAACTTCCCTTTATATCCTAGGCAAAACACAAAGTGATGCATTTGCAGCAGCAACAAATACCAAGTTTGACTTTTGATAAAAATCTGAGGGGAACGCGAAGAAAAACAGAAGAAAACCAACAAGCAAAGTTCAACATAAGCTGTTATTCTCAGCAACTGAAACCAAAGCAACACTAAATGCAGCAACCCAGTTTCAAATAATGAAGACCTGGAAACTTACTATAGTAGCTTTGTTATACTACTGCATAAAGCTTTCTTAATTTGGTATCCATGGAAAAATTATTCATCTACTTCAGAACTGATCATTCATATGAGTTTGTCCGCATTAACGATATATAAGAAATATACCATGAAATGGATCAAAACCAGACTGAAAATCTAGCTCCTCCGGAATGTAAATGTTCTGAGTCTACAAGCAGTAAAAACATACAGCCGGCTTGTTAAAACCAAAAATATTAATGTGTGACTTCCCCCAAATTTTTTACGTAAGCTTAAAAATTAAAACCAGTTATTATCTCTTTTTCAAATAAAACAGTAATTTTACATTTTCAGAACATCAGATACTACGCAACAGATTTTAACTATTATTGTGACCAGCTCTAAATACAGGACACAATAGAATTGTTCACTAAAGTTCTGCCCATTTCTGCTTGTACTTTTGATTCCAAGAAAATTATCCAGTTAAATTATTCTGTAAACAAGTCTCTGCATAATAAATAGATATGGAAGGGTGTGTGCCCATGGAAAAAGAATAAGAGTTCAGTTCTTCAGTTCTCAAATTGAAATTACATTGGCTTCTGGTTGTGTAAGTTGTGTGTCTTCAATGAGGTTGCAGTAATGCCGGAAGCATTTCCGCATGAATTCAGTCCTTATTCTCCCCAAACGGGCAGCATTATTTATTTACTTACTTAAAGAAAGGCTTCTCAAAAGCGATTTCACATTCAATAAAATTCTAGGCCTTCCCAGAATTAAAAATATTCCATCACTAGAACTATTGTACGTAAGTCTTAAATACCTTTTGTGCCAAGTGAGATCATGCTCCTTTAGATATAAGACCCTTTTACCCATTAGATGAGTTTTCTTATTAAAAGGGCTCTAATTTGTTTTACTGATTCCTTTTAAATGCTAATGTGAAAATCTTGAGTGAATTCAGAGATGGAAGAATGAAAACATTTTACAGGAATCGTTTACATTTGTGGCCTCACAGTGGAAGACAAGGATGCATAGTGTCTTACTGCCAGAGAACCTAACATGGCCTTGCTGAAAACAGGCTTGAGTGACTGGATTTTCTAAACTTGAGAGCACAAAGCAAAAAAAGAGATGATTTTGACCTATTTCACAAAACAATCTATTTGGACTCATAAGGGTAATTTTAGAGAAGAGGCAGCTGAGTCAGCTAAGGATTTCCCATAGCAGAAATTGAGAAAATTCAGACTTCCATTGGTGTTTCAAAACATCAGGCACAAGTACCTTATTCGCCCTTCTGTGTTAGTCTCATCTTTTAATAAGATCATCATCTTTTCCTATAGATCTTTGGTCATTATTTAATGTTTCCTGTAATTGCTTAATGCAGTTCTTGAAAACATTTGGGTTTTCATAAGTTAAGTTCGTTCAACTTGCCCAAGGTTACGGCAACAAAGAGAAGCATCACAAAGTAGAGAAACCAGCCTTTAGTTTGTTATAGTAAGTCTGAAGAGTTATCAAACCAGCTGGGAACGTAAAGGAAACAGTATATACAAAAATATATAGCATAGTCACAAAGACCTTTCCAATGTTAGTGCAGGATTGCATCTTACAAAGGGTTATCGACAACTTTTTGCATTCCAGTTTTGGAATAAAACTTTTAGACTTTTCTCCCTTTCTATTGGAAATTAAAAACACATTTAGATATGCTAGGCAAAGAATTAATAGAATTTCTCCTAGTTGTACCTCCAGTTAAATGACAAATCTCTTTTCATGATATTCAGAGACAAACATCATTATAAACTTTGTTTACTTTTCTGTTTTACTCTCCAGTTACAATTCTAATCAGCGCTAGGCATGTGTATCTCTACCATTGGCTACTTTGCAGTAGATACATTGAGCTCTAGAGGTAAAATTACAAAGTTTTCTTTTCAATAGCAATGGCCCCTGATCTATTACAAAAAAACAAACTTCATCTCTAAGCAACTGATCTCTTAGCAACAAGAAGCACCTGCATAAAAGATGCCACAGAGAGTGATCACCAGAAAACCTATTCAGATCTTTAAAAGGAGCACATCAGTAACAAAGATAGCACTCTTCACCGGTACAAATCAAGAAGTATCAAGAGGACACAGGTAAATTTTTAATTCCTATTCTAGCATTTTTCTTGAAGCAATGTGAATAGGACATTACAGAAATGGTTTTAATTTTATTTTTGAGTGGGAAGTAGTATGCTTTCTGGAGCTGCTTTGATCTGAGTTACTGTAATTAACTTTGTGTAAATTATATGTTGGCACTATCTAAATTGAGACTTTTTTAAAGTAGAAAATCTGCAAGTCTTAAACCAATTTCTTGGTACTGAAATAATAAGGTGTTACTTATTTTTAAGTATTCTACAAAGTTTCTTTTTTAAAAAAATGGCACAGTGTTCTTGCAGAAAAGTCATCCTTAGAAAGTGCTCACTTCATTGAGCCTTTCAAACTGTTTATATTCCATCAAGAAATATTCAAACTTTTTAGGTTTTACAGATACAGGCTCCACTGAACAAAAAAAAAAAAAAAAAAAAAAC